>NW_010729263.1:258068-277043 GCF_000365185.1 Nelumbo nucifera
CTTTTATATTAAGAAGAATAAAGATGCATAATAGTAGTTCAAAGGGGGGGGGGTCTTGTCGAAGCCCCCCCAGCCAGTGTTTTAAAAGGCGTCGAAGCCCCCAGCCGAAGGGGCAAGGGGCAAACCATTTTCTTTACCCTTATCTTTTCTTCCCTTCCCTTCCCTTTCCTTTTCTTTCATTTTCTTTTCTTTCCCTTTCTTTTCTTTTCCTTTCCTTTCCTTTCCCTTTCCTTTCCTTTCCTTTCCTTTTCTTTTCTTTTCTTTTCTTTTCTTTTCTTTCCCTTTCTTTTCTTTTCCTTTCCTTTCCTTTTTTTCTTTTTTCTTTTTTTTTTCAAGTATTTTCATAACAGGTGTGCATGAGGCGCAAGAGGTGTACGCCTCTAGCATGCCTCATGAAAAAAGCGCAAGAGGTGTATGCCTCAAAGGTATTAGCGCCTCTAGCATACGCCTAAGGGCGTTTTGGCTGCGCCTCGCCTGGAGGTGCGCCTCCCACGCCTTTTAAAACACTGTCTCTAATAGGGGTATGATGCCATGTTTTTTTTCAAAGTATTTCCTGGCATTATTTGATTTAAACACTTCCACTCATACCCCAAACTACATCAACACCATCTGATGGAACTATTTAATCAAAGAAGATACTTCATCATAGGATCTCATCAAATATATCCAAGAGTATTGAGAATAATCATCCACAAACAGAAGAAAATACCGATAGCCACCCTTAGAAGAAATATGGTACTTAGTTAATGGGTCTATCACATTTTCCTCTGACACTACTTTCTAAATTTTGATGTCTCCTCTACCAACAATCTCTCGTAGAATGTGATATTTTCTCTCGGTGTGCTTTGACTTCGAGTGGGCTCTTAGTTCCTTTGCTTGAGCAATGATTCTTGTGTTGTCACGCGAATGGCTGATGTGTTGGATGGTACTACTCCTAATTCTTGGACAGATTTCTTCATTCACACTACTTCCTTGGCAGCTTCACTTGTGGCAATGTACTCAGTTTCGGTCGTGGAGTCTATTGTAAAAACTTGTTTGCTACTTCTCCAACTGACTGGATAGGATCCCAATATAAAGATGTATTTAGATGTAGACTTTTCATCATTTAGGTCAGACTAGAAGTTGGCATCTGTATAACCGATCATTTGTATTGAACTACCATCAAAGACAAGACAATGGTCTTTAGTTCTTCGTAGTTATTTTAGTATATTCTTCACAACTGTCCAGTGCTCGTCTTGAGTTAGATTAATATCTACTCACAGTACTACCGGCCTGAGCAATGTTAGGTAAAGTGCACAACATAGTATACATGATGCTCCCTACGATAGAGGCTTAGGGAACCTTTCTCATGCCCTCTATCTCCTCAGGGGTTTTAGGTGAAATTCCTTTGGAGAGACTTCATGTCTGAAAGGAACGAATCCCTTCTCAGAATCTTGCATGTTGAATCTTGTGAAAATCATGTCAATGTAAGTAAATTGGTACAATCCAATTAACCGCTTTGATTTCTTTATAGAGTCAAAGTCCTAAGTTAGAAGCTTCTCCAAGATCTTTCATGGGGAATTGTTGCGAAAGCCATACCTTCACCATTGTTAACATTCCTGCATCATTCCCAATGAGCAGAATGTTGTTTACATATGAACTAAGAATGCAACCTTGTATCCCATTGTCTTTCTGTAAACATAGGGTTCATCCAGATTTTGCTCAAAATCAAATTGTTTGTCTGTTAATTCAAACAAATGTTCCAACTTCTAGAAGCTTGCTTTAATCCATATATGGATCTATTCAGCTTACACACCATGTGTTCCTGGCCCTTGGCAACAAAGCATTCCCACTGTTTTGACATTCAGGAACATAGTTTTGACATCCATTTGCGAGATTTCATAATCGTAGTGTGTAACTATAGCCAATAGTATCCTAATGGATTTAAGCATGGTCGCAGGCGAGAAGGGTTCCTCATAATCGACTCCTTTCTGAGTGTGACCTTTTGCCACAAGTTGAGCTTTGTAGGTCTCAACCTTTCCATCAGGGCCCTTCTTTCTTTTGTAGATCCACTTATAACCGATTGCTTTTACCCTAGGGGCGGGCCTACAAAAGTTCAAAATCTATTGTTATTCATTGAGTCCATCTTGGTTTTCATGGCAGCTACTCACTTCAAGGAGTCTATGTCCAACATAGCTTCTATATAAGTCAAGGGATCTTTATCATTGTCCATGGCTTCTATCAAGTAACTTTTTTGATCATAAGCCAAAACGTATAGCAAGTTTAGATACCCAAGTAGATCTTTTAGGTTGGGTATTGTTGAGGGTGTATGTAATCCCCTTCTAAGAAGTGGGCATTTTGACTAACACACACCTTTTGTTCACTCGGGTGGAGTACATAGAGACTATTTTCAAGTTCTCCATAAGCAAGGAACTAGTTATTCAACTTAATTGTAATCTTATTACTAAATAAAATAGAATAACCATCCTTAGATAACTTGGAAACTGAAATCATGTTTCTCCTAAGTTGTGGAACACAAAGACAATCTTTAAGGGTGATGATCACTTCTCTAAACACTAACTCTATTGATCCTATAACAGTAGTTGCAACAATGTTACATGCATGAGTTTAGGATGGTTTCAGTTTTTGTGTCATCATCTAATTTGGAGCCAAGAGCCTCAAGTTTATTCATTAACCTTATCATCTTCATGACATGGTCATTAACCAATTGATTCATAGACATCCAATTGGTCATCAACGGTTTGAGGACCTTTTGTCGTGCATAACGGTTTTGCTTCTCACACATGGCCTTTAAATTATCTAGAATTTCTTCATAAGTTGTTATCTTATCGAATCGTCTCTAGATAGAGTTGTCCAGTGAGGCGATGATGTAACAATGGGCAAGAGAGTTCATTTTTTACTATTTTCGATATTCATTCCTTCTAGCCTTAGGGGTTCTTTCACCAGGATGTTGGTGCTTTTTGCTTGGCAGTCTTGTCCAATTTCTCGGATGTGAGTACCAAGCTAAGGTTGCAAATCCAATTTGTGTAGTTGGGTCCTTTGAATTTGTTATCATCTAGCAACTTAGCGAAGGGACCATGTGCCATTTTTGACAAATTGCACGAGTAATTAATCCGTGACCTAATTATTGTTTCATGTTATGTATCGTAGAATGAATTTTCATCTCCATAATGAAATGGGCTTACCTTGTTTTAATCTAAACCAAACTAGGTTTCACAAGTGTGGGCCGAATTGGTTCATGCAATGGCCCATCAAACCCTTGGCCTAGGTCCAAAATTGATAACATTATCAATGATCTAAGGGGCTGTTAACAGTCCCCTAAGAATCCTAGGTTCTGCCTATGTATGGTGTACCAAAGCTAAATCTTTTAGGGTAATAATCCCTTGATGGATATTTGACCCTTGATGGATCTCACTGGTTGATACATCAAAGACAACTTAGTCCAAAACCCAGTGTAGTATCATAATCAAGTCTGGGGTTAAGTGCAAATTTCCAGTTTTGCCCATCTATCTCCCAGGTCCAGGGCATAATTGGAAATTGGTCTGGGTTCAGTACCCACAGACTACTTGGGGTCTAGCTCTAGTAGCTAAGAGAATCTACTTCACCAATTTGGCAACACACCAGTGTCATCCTTGTCAGGTAAAACTTTCGAAGTCTATCCAATGGATAAGAACATTCTAAACTAACACGAGTCTCATAAGTGTCCGGTTTAAGGAGTAATTCATAGAAACACACCAATAAGAAAATGAAACAATAATATATTTTATTTATTTACTGATAAATGTTTATGTACATCAATCTGGTTGGAGTTAAGGGCATACATTGTCTAACATTTATGAGAAACTTCACTCCAAGAGTGAAGGTCCCTACAAAATCATTGTGAAAACCAGTTCCAATGGCTATGTCTTAGAGCTGTTAAGTGACATGGGAATTAGCCCAATCTTCAATGTTGAAGACCTAAATACATATAATGGCCATAGTGATTGTCCCACAGTCCCATTGCCTAAATTGCCTTTGGTTCCATCTACTGATGTGCCTGAAGACATACTTGATGAGAAGTTGATTTTTACACCAAGTGGGGGTTATCGGAAGTTTCAAGTAAAGTTGGAAGGCTTGTATCTCTTAATCTAGACCTTTATGAGCAATATCATGCCTTTAACTTGCTAGGGTCAAGTTCTTTTAAGCCAGACCATGCTTGAGAATTAATTTATACTAGGCTGAATGAAGAAACAATGAAATTTGTAGATTATAAAAGAAAATTAAGCTGGGCTTGTTGGACAGTTATGCCCTTAGCTCCAATCAGATTGATGTATCTTTTGACATTTATTATAAATGAATAAAGTACATAATTGATTCATGTCATTGTGGTGTGCTTTTGTGTTTTTACCCATAAATTAGACACTTACGAGACTCGTGTTAGTTTAGAATCTTCACAGCCGTTGGATAGATTTGAGGAGGTCTATCCTGCCAAGGCTGACACTGATGTGCTGCCAAGTTGGTTGGGGTGGCTTGTCTCAACTGCCAGGGTGAGGCCTAAGGTACATGCAGTGTGGGTTTTCTTGCAACCTTGAACCAGACCAATTTCCAGTATTGCCTTCGACCTTGGAGACAGATGGGCAAAATTGGAAAGTTACACTTGACCCCTAGACTCGATTATGGTACTGCACTAGGTGTCGGATTGGGCTATCTTTGATATGCCAATCAATAAGATCCTTAGAGGGGGTCAAAACTTGGGTGTGTTGGGGCAGTCTGAGAATTCACCTGAATGATCAGGGAATGCACTCTCTCTGATGGAAACCTAAATTGCCGGCAGTTGATTTCAAACGTTGAAATTTGGTTTTGCAAAATTTATTTATATAAAGATATGCATATATATATTATGGTTTCATAATGTTTTTAAAAGGTTTTAATTCTCGGGATCCAGGTGAGTAGAGAGTGCAGCACTGTTCCTTGCAGCTGAGGGAGAGGTCCTCTCTTGTCGGGCTGTGTTTATTCATTATGGGCTGAGAGGTTAAGTGTAAGACTATTGAGGGTAATACCTGATGGGCTAATTTTGCATCTGTCCACAGTCCTTGGGATTTCATAAGGTGGTTGGACCCAATGACCATTTAGTGTAAATGTTGGGCCCATTGAGAGTCCATAGTGATGGACTCAGGGGTTCACTGTGATATACAATGAATTCGACCAGGCCTTGTAACAAAGGCTGGGTTGAACCCATGTGGCTGATGTGTAGATCAATGTTAAGGTCCCACGCCGTACAAAGAGAGCCAACTGGGCAGTAGGTTAAAGAGTAAGTGAGCACATACGCTTAATGGGCCTAAGGCCCATTTGAATTGGGCTTAAGTTAATTAATTAAAAGGGGGCGAATTCAGTTTTAAACTGATTAGGATTAGTTGAAGGATAAGATACATCTTATCCATTTAAGAGTCCAGATCCAAATATAAGATTTGGATTAGGAAACTCTCTCCTAATTAGATTAGGAGGCTGATCCAGATTAAACGAACAACAAACTGCAGAATTCTTGTTTGTTATTGCCGCCCCACCCAGTTCGATCTGCACTTGTGGATCTGATCAAGAAGTGTTGTTGATATTGTTTCTTGGTAGAAGAAACAATCTGAAGCCGTGCTTACCAACCCTTACCAAATTCTTGTTGAAGAATTCAGGTTCTTGCTGAAGAACCATCCTGTTGATCCTGCTTCACTACATAATGTGTCATCTTCAGTGGAAGCGGGTTTTGGTCTTCTCTTTGGGCGTGAACACCTACGTTGGGAGCTACTGTTACTTCGTATTAGGTATATCCCTCACTTATCTTTTGGTTTCAGATCTGGTCCAGTTTTGGTTTCAAGAACGAACATTGAAAATGCAGTTTTCTAAATTAGGGAATACGATTCCCGGATGGGAGTGAAAGAAATTTTTGAAATTTTGCCCAACCTTCCTATAGGGTTCGGCCATCCATATGATGGATCTCCCATCCCTTCAGGGCTATGCTTGAGAATTAGTTTATATGATAGTCCTCTAAATTGTATCTATACTAGGTTGAATGAAGAAACAATGAAATTTGTGGATTATAAAAGAAAACTAAGCTAGGCCATGGTTGAGAATTAATTTATATGATAGTATTCCGAGAGGTTGGCGGCTTTAACAAACTCAATAACTTAGGCTCAGTTTGGAAGGAGTACAAATACAAATATGTAGAGTGCAAAACTATGTATTCTGTATTAATTTCTATGTATTTGAACTGTACATATTTGTATTTGTACTCCTTCCAAACCGAGCCTTAAGGACAACCTCAAATAACAAGACAACCTCAAATAAAGTTCATATTTATTTCATCAACCTCAATATATAGAGGCATAAGCATTCCTACCAAACAAACTCATACTTGACCAAGAAAAAGAGTACATAAGAACTTTTATTCTCATACACAATTTTCAAACCAGGAACTAGTAGATACAGTAAATCATAGTGATGCTATAAATAATATTTATGGGAATTTATTATAAAAATAAGCATAAAAATAAACTATAATTAGTAATTTTCAATTGTCACTTTAAGATTTTGAGTTCCATTTTAGCTGTTCATCTCAGTGTTGTCATACTCAGACTGGACTGGGCAGTTGTATGTGTTAACCAGTCAAAATTCTGGTTTTTTAATATACCAGTTCTTTTGGTTTTTTTAAAACCCTGAATAACCAGCTGACCTAGTTGTTTTGGTGAAAATTAGACATTTTTTAATGAACCATCTAGTTTTCAATGAAACTGCCTGGGCCAATCATGAGAGTTGCTTGTAGTTATGGTTAATGATAATTATAATGATCTCAAAAATGGTTTGTGGTTATGTATAAGGATAGTTATAAAGATAAAATGTTGTGCAGACAAGCATGAAAATGTGACTTCAATTCTGAAAATGTTCTCTTCATGGATTAAAACGCTGAAGGATGGATAGTGATGTCTCCAAAATTGAGTAATGGCCCTCATATATGGCACATGGACAAAACAAGGTTCTATTTACTGCAATTTGCATTGACTTTGATAAAAGGGTGGTGATTGGGGAAGTCCCATTTTTTATAAATGGGCATAGTAGGTGGTGTCATACTAGTACTTGTTTTAAAAGGACAGAAGTACCCCTCATTAGATAGGGAAATTTTTGTCTTGTCACTGGGGATGTTCACATTCTGTCAAAAATTGGATTTGCCCAAATGACCATAATAAAAACACCAATTGGAATTAAAATAGTGATGACCATTATCAGGGACAGGATGCTATGTGGTGTAATTGTCAAGACTGTCCTTACCATGAAATTAAATTCTAGGACCATGTTTTTGTTGAAGTGCATTATCTGTCTGATTTTGGAAAAGTTAAGGGTGTATGGATTTTCATCTTTCCATTGGATCAGGGTGCAGAATGTTGCTTCCAGAATATTCATTTTTTTTTCATTTATTTATATACTTTTTATTTATTTATGTATAACTTGCAGAATGGAAGGGAAAAACAGTGAATGGTATGGATTTTAAGGCCATGCAGCATTACCCTTGTCCCTCTTAGGATGGCAATCTGTCCTATATGCAGCCCAATATTAATTCCACTGCAATTGTATATTCTTTAAGTTGGCACTTATTTCTTTTGTCCACTGGTAGGTGGAGTTGGGGGGTAATTCTTGACTGGAACCGACTGGATTTCCTTGGTTTGTGCATTGTTGGAGCCAGTTTGAGGTTTTAGCTATAAGTTCTTCATAGGTTGGGGTGTGAGGTTTAATTTTTATTATCGTATTTCAACTCAGGTTCTGTTGAACGTTTAATTAAACCTTCACTCCCCCATCCTGCCAAACTAATTGTCATACCTGTGAAAGAATTTGTGTTCTCTCTAGAATGTATTTAATTTTTCTGTTTATCAATTCGTACAGGTAGATGTTGGTAAGCGGCCAGTGACTGGCCTTCGGCTATATTTAGAAGGGAAGAGAAGCAACTGCTTGGCGATTCACTTGCAACACCTCTCCTCCCTGCCCAAAGTCTTCCAACTACATGATGATCCAATGAGAAACTTTGCCCGTGAGTCTTATGACCGGAAGTATTATGAGAAAGTTCAGTGGAAGAACTTCTCTCATGTTTGCACTGCTCCGGTGGAGTCAGACGAGGATCTTTCAATTGTCACTGGGGCCCAGTTCCAAGTTGGAGATTATGGTCTAAAGAAAGTGCTATTCTTGCGTCTCCGCTTCTCAACGGTTTCAGGTGCCACTTTGGTCAAGAAGCCTGAATGGGATGGCTCTCATCGCCTTGGTCAAAAATCTGGACTCATATCATCTTTGATCAGTTCTCACTTCTCGGCAGTACAGAAACCGCCTCCACGTCCAGCTGATGTGAACATCAATTCAGCTGTGTACCCTGGTGGTCCACCAGTTCCTGTTCAGGCCCTCAAGTTGTTAAAGTTTGTTGACACGACAGAGATGACAAGGGGACCACAGGATCCCCCTGGATACTGGGTCGTCTCTGGTGCAAGGCTTCTTGTTGAGAAGGGAAAAATTTCTCTAAAAGTAAAGTATTCCCTCTTGACTGTTGTACCTGATGATGAGGTACTATAATATTAGTTTGCAAGCATAAAATGGCATGAGGCAGCTAGAGTGCAAAAACAAAAGGAAAAGCAAAAAATTGAAGTCTAGAGCATAAACACGAAGAAAAATTTGTCTTGTATAAATTCTTGGCCCGACCTTTGTTCTAGCCAACTGGTCAATGAGAATTATGTAGGATTGTAGGGTACTTGAAGTAGGAGCCATTGTTTGTACAATGGTAAGAATCTTGGGATGACAAGTTTGAGAATGTGGGTTTGAGTTTGTCGGCTGCTTTGTGCAAAACATGCTGAAGGTTAGGAGGTCCCTTTATGGTCATCTCCCAAGACCACGGAACAGGCACCACATTGGAATGGAAGAGCAGTGGTGGCTATTGTGATGGTTGTACTATAGTACTTTCTTTTGTTTATTCAACGCTTTATTTGTATTTTTCCATGATTATTCATTGAACGTTTGTTGTGGGCTTGTAGCTATAGTTGGAAAATTTGGCGTTGGCTTTGCATATGCTTTGTGCTATGGGGTCAGTGAAAATATGCCCCTGAACTTTCAATTGCGACACCCTTCAACTTCCTAGTTGTCAAGTTAGATGATAGAATCCATTAAAATATTAAAATACTTACCTAAACTTTCATTATTTTCTTTTTTCTCTTCTTAAACTTAAATGACAAAGTATCTTCATTTTCTCTGAATGAAACCATCTAAAATAATAAGAATCATTTCACTAGCATAAAAAATAGTTTTTTTTTTTTTGTTTTTAATTTTGTTTCATTTCACTCGCATGAGTCTCTCTTCATGACTTCATCCTAAAATATAAAAATTATACATTCCTTTTCTTCAATAATTCAAGAAAAGTCCAAACGAAAATCTATATTTTATTAGAATGGAACCTCTACTATTTCATTTGAATGTTTAATCTAATCAGAAATTTGTAAGGCTCTATTGGAGCAACCAAGAGGGCTTCAATGTTATCTTTACAAAATTAATCAAATCATAAATTATTCAAATAAATGAGAAAAAGGTATTAAGGTAGTATGGGGACTAATAAAAATTTCAAACATATGAATGAGACTCTTTTTCAAAGATAATTTGACTAAACTTTAACGGAGGGGGTATTTGTCACGTTGAAAATTTAGGGGTACTTTGTTTCAAATGAAGTTCAGGGGATATTTGTCATTGACCGCATAGTACAAGGGGTCTTTGTAATTTACCTTGAATTTTTCATACCGGATAGGCATAGGCAT
Organism: Nelumbo nucifera; assembly: GCF_000365185.1. Next base: position 267,872 of record NW_010729263.1, read on the forward strand.
GGATATGTTATGAAACTCAAATACTTACCAATAACACTAGATATACATTTTATAAGACAAAATAAGTCATATACTATAAGAAATACATAATTTAATGGTTTATTATGTGAAGTGTTAACTATCAATATACATTATTAAACATTAAAAAAGATGATGAAAGAACTAAAATATGCATGCATATATTTAAAATTAAGATAAGTAAAAAAATGATATCTAAAATAAATCATATGAGAAAGTAATTGATAAGAAAATAAGGTAATTGAGAATCGTAAAGAAATTAATAATTAATTATATATCACACTTCAATCATAATTAATTATATGATCTTATAATAATTAGAATTTTTGTTACTAGTAAAGATTTTAATTAATTTTAAATCAATTTAAATTGTATTTAAAAATTATAAAATCAATAAAAATACTAAGATGACTAAAAATTATTAAAAAATTAATTGTGCTAAGAAGTAATAATGTTTTATTATTTTAAAAATTACTTTTATTAATTTAATGTTTATTTAAAATAATTACATTAATAAAGTTTTATAATTAATTTTAAACTTTTATAGCTAAAAATAAAAACTAAATTATTAATACAAACAAAAAATATTAGTAAAAACAAAAAATGTATTTGTTTTAGTTTATTTTATTAATTTAAAGTCCGCTTAAAAATAATAGGAATTAATACTGTAGGCTAAAGGGTAAAGATTATAGTGGAGGTCCACATGAAGGATGGTAGATGATCGGAGGATCAGTTGAGGATGTAAGGGCAAGGGCTAGAGAAGGGAACATGGAACACTAAAAGAGGTAGGATGTTAGATTAATAGGATTCTTGTGGTACTATCGAGGATGATCTCATGTGCCTCCCTTATTTATAGAGAGAGAGAGGTGTAGCTATAAGAGGGAACAAGAAAAATGACAAAGGGAAACTTTCCAACTTCGAAAAGGAGGTTACGTGGAATGATGCCTATTGTAGTTACGTTTGTAACTTCAAGAGAGAGGTTATGTCCTCATGTGAGTATGTTTGTAGCTACAACACCTTTTTGGAAGTTCACTTCTGGTTATGTGGAATGATACATCTTGTGTAGGTGTTTAAATATTTATAAATGGCATCACAAAGGAATTGATGTCGTTGTTGCATCAGGTGTTGCCTTAGTGACCTTTTGCGATGTCAGATCGGGTAACAAAGTAGATATGATTGTGTAAGAACTCTATCAGAATCGTAGTATTGGATATCTTTTGTGATATTGCATGATTCATTACTCGAGTTGTAGTGTTTGTTATTGTTATCATAGTATTGGGGTCGCTCTTTGCAATAAGGACCACCTTCTATCCAAGGATGTAATGCATGAATTTTTGGATTCTGAATACTAGGGTTAGACACTACTGTTCTGTGTCATAGTAGCTCTTTTCGGCCTACTTGAGTGTCCTACTAGCATAATAGATTAGGCATTTATGTCCTTTCTTGTTGTCTTGTGTGATGCCACACCCTTGTGCTTCCTAGTTGCTTGTAGTGTATAGGTTAAACTCTTTATTACTTTGAGGAGGGGACATAGTTGGTGCTTTAGTGAAGGTCTACTTGATTTTTTTGAAAGCTCTTCTAAGTTCCTCAATCCATTGGAATTGGTTGGTCATTTTGGTTAGGTTGAATAAGGGGGATGATGTTGGTATTAGTCTTGGAATAAATCTTTTGAGGAAAGATTCTTTGACTAGGATGTTTTTGAGCTAGGATTCATTCTTTTAGGGCGGTAGTTGTTCTAGGATGACTCTTACTTTAGTGTCATTTGGATGAATTCTAGATTGGTCAACCTTGTAGCCTAGGAATTTTCTTGACTTGACTCCCAAAGCACACTTTAAAGGGTTCAATGGCAAATTATACCACCTACATCTTGTGAATTCCTCAAAACCTCTACGTGATAATTCGTTTTCTTGGCTTTGACCATGATGTCATTCACATAGCATTTGATTTTTTTGTGCATTAGGTCATGGAAAACACATGTCATCTCTCTTTAATAAGTGCCCCGACATTCTTTAATACGTAGGGCATCATTTAATAATAGAAATTTCCTATGTGAATCTTGAAGGCAGTATGTGGAGCATCTAGAGGATCCATATAAATCTCATTATATCCACCGCAGGTGTCCAGAAAAGAGAAGAGTTCATGGCTTACTATATAGCATCTATGAGTATTTCCATGTTGGATAGTGGGAGCTCATCCTTTGGCTAGGCTTTGTTGAGGTCTCTAAAATTGACACAACAACTAAGAGAGTGGTAGATTTAAGGGTTAGTTTTACTACATTGTACGATTATGAGGTGGGAATGTATCTCATTTGAGAACTAACCTAAGATGGCCAACCACTTGTTGGAAGGGTTAGAATCCATCTTATGGATGGCCGATTCATGCTAGATGGCTGGGGAGAAATTTCAAAAAAAAATTTAACTCTAATGGGAACCAATTTTCTAGTGTTTTAAAAAACTAGAATTTGTTGGATCGATCTTGCACTAAACCAGACCAAATTTGAAACCAAATTAAAAGGGGAAATTATACTTGATATGGATACTACAAGCACAGATCCCAAGGTGGAAGTTCATGCCCAAATCAGTCCTGAAACCAGCCTCCACTAAAGATGGCACAGTGTATAGGGAAGCTAGTTCATCAACACTTTTTTTTCCAAAATTGCTATCCAACTTGCTTGGGTCGAATGGGGTGAGTGAGCCTGATATTCCTCAACGTTTTTTCTTGCAAAAACTGAAAAAAAAAATGATCAAAATAAGTTCTTGAAAGACTAGGTTGAATTGGGGTTTCTTGGAAGACAAGAGACAAGAAGAGAGAGCAAGAGAGTGAAGTCTCGAAGCCTATTTCGCCCTCTTCTCTTTTATCTCCTTATGGAACACTCTCCTAATCTAATTAGGAGATTATTAAAATCTGATTTGGATCTGGACTCTATTAAGAGATAAACCTTATCCTCTTAAGAGAATAGGTGCTCCATATGAAGATGTTGCATGATCGAAGGTGTTGCATGACCACAATTGAAGGTGTTGCATGGCCACTTTAGGCTTGATACTGTATGGCGTAGGACCCCACAATGATCTTACACAAATCCACATGGGTTCGATCTTACCCCTGAAAGAGGTTAGGCCAAATTCACTGCTCAGGGCAGTGAACCCCTGACCCAATCAGCATCACTTCAGTTTGGGCCCAACATTTACACCTAAATAATCATTGGATTCAACTACCCTATGAAAACCCAAGGATAATGGACTCAGGTAAGATAAAGCCCATCAGGTAAATCAATCCTGTAATGTTCTCTTATACTTAACCTCTCGGACCATAATGATGAATACTCTCTGCTTCACAGGGAATGACCTCTCCCTAGCTGCAAGGTACAGTGCCATACTCTCTGCTAAGATGGATCTTGGGATAAAAACCATTTGCAAACTTTTTCATAAAATAGTGCCCCGCCCTGAACCCACCTCATTATCATTCCTATACAATTGTTAATTATTAGTGAAATTGATAAAAATGTTAGCTTTTGTAATTATTTTTGTTTATTTAAAGTTAATCAAAATTTCATTTAAAAGTAATAAAAAACAATAACAATTATTAAAATTACTACAAATTATTAATAAAGCTAAATTTATGAAAAAATATTTGTTCTTATTAAATTATCAATAATTATTTTCTATAAATCAACATTAAATGAAAGATACAATTATTAAAATTTTAGATATTAACAATAACTTTGAATACTTTTAGTTAATTAATAACAAATTTTGATTATTAATTTAATATTAATTCATAGTAAATAAATTATTAAATCTTTTAGATTTTCTTGTGCATCGCATGGGTCTCTATTAGTACCAATATTAACATGAAACAACAATGTACTTTATCTATTTACAAATAAATGTTTATGTACATCATTCTGATTGAAGCTAAGGGCATACACTATCTAATGGCTCCCACTTGTAGTTAGGACCAATCGGGTATAAGCCTCAGTCCCATACTATCCACGTGTTCGTTAAACACTGTGTCAGTGGTTTTGTTGGTGAGTTTGCCACATTCTCCACCGATACTACCTTCTGAATTTGGATGTCTCCTCTACCAACAATCTTTCGTAGAACTAGTGTTATCATACAATAATGGAATGGGTGATGTGGTGTGGCTCCAAATTTCTAGATGAATTTCTTCATCCATAGTACTTGGCAGCCTCACATACGATAATGTACTTGCCCTCGATCATGGACTATTTTCTAACTCACTACATAGGATCCCAAATGTATCTAGATGTAGACTTCCGATCATCTGGATTAGATTGGAAGTCAGCATCTGTGTACCCGACCATCTGTAGTGAACTACCATTAAGGACAAGTCAATAGTCTTTGCTTCTTCGTCGGTATTTTAGTATGTCCTTTATAGCAATGTAGTGCTCTTGTCCTAGGTTAGATTGATATCTACTTACAACACTCATGGCCTGAGTAATGTCTAGTTAAGTGCACAACAAAGCATACATGATGCTCCGTATGACAGAGTCATAGGGAACCTCTCTCATTTCCTCTATCTCTTCAGGGGTCTTAGGTGACATTCCTTTGGAGAGAGTGATTCCATGTCCGAAAGGAACGAATCCCTTCTTGGAATCCTGCACGTTGAATCTTTTGACGATAATGTCAACACAAGTAGATTGAGGCAATCCTATTAACCTCAATACGGGGCGTATCGTATCGGTATCGGGTCATATCGGCATGGGATACGCTACAACTGGAAGTGTATCCTTCCAGTCGTGCGTATCGGTCCGATACGCCACCGTATCGGTGTGTATCGTACAGTATTAGCCGATATAGCCCGATACGCATCGATATGGAAGCGTATCGAACATCCATTTGACAACTTCAATACAAAAAATGCAGCTAGCGTGACTCGAATCCAAAACCACAACTCACTTAGTGCCAAATAGCAATCCGCCTTTAACCACTGAACCATCATTCATTTCATGTCAATAAATGGAATACATCAGCCTTTATTACTTAATATCTACATAAAACACCAACAACCAACATACACTTATCTTCAACAACTCCGATTATAAATTAAAAAGAATAATATTTAAAATTAATATTTTATAAACCAATAGAATAAATAATCTACCAGATCCACATTTATATAAAAAGGATGATTTTTAATTTAAAGAAATTCTAAAATATTAATAATAGAATAATTTTTTTCATACTTAAAATTTACTAATTTGCACATGATATATATCTCAAAATTTTTATAAATTATTAATTAATATTTTATTTTGCACTAAATAGCCATGTATTTATTATTTACAAAAAATATTTTTTATAAAATATTTAAAAATGTAATATAAATTGAATCTATCAAATCCACTAGTTTATATTTATATTAAAAATTATTTTATTATTTTAGAAATTTATAAAAATAAAATATTAATAATGAAATAATTATTTTAGTAATTAAAATTTGTGAATTTTCATATAATATATATCTTTGAATCTTAAATAGATTTGATATATTTTAAGTTAGGATTATATATTTGTATAAATTATCAGTTAAAGAAATTTTAAAATATTAATAATAGAATAATTATTTTAATATTTTATTTATTTGCACATGATATATATCTTAAAATTTTTATAAATTATTAATTAATATTTTAATTTGCACTAAATAACCATGTATTTATTATTTACAAAAAATATATTATTTATAAAATGTTTAAAATTGTAATATAAATTGAATCTATCAAATCCACTAATCTATATTTATATTGAAAAATTATTTTTTTCTATTTTAGAAATTTATAAAAATTAAAACATTAATAATGAAATAATTATTGTAGTAATTAAAATTTGTGAATTTTCATATAATATATATCTTTGAAATTTAAATACATTTGATATATTTTAAGTTAGGATTATATATTTTTATAAATTATCAATTAATTTTGATTTGCATTATATAATAATAATATTCATTGTTTACAAAAATGAAAATATTGTTTACTAAAATTTTGAGAATTAATTTTTAGTTAACATTTTTGTTAATGTTAAAAATTATAAGCATTAAAATAAAAAAATGATATAATAATTGAAATATAATAGTTGCGAACGTTTTGTGCCTTGGACTTTAATATAAAATTAGATAATAATGGCTTTGTGCATGTATTAATTTATAAAAATTTATATAATATGTTGCTTGGAATCTTGATTGATGCATATCAATAAAATTGTATGATATCTATGCATTCTTCTATATTAATTGTAATATATTTCTTCATATATACCGTCAAAATATATAATTTGTATGTATTTATACATTATTTGTAGCTATTTTGACAATAAACCTATTGTTAGTAATATATTTATGGAATTAATATTCATTTTCCTAGTGTATTCAAGTGTTTTCATGTTTTTTGTTTGTATCCATGCGTTTCGAAAGCGTATTCATATCCGTATCTGTATCTGAGTTATTTGATACAATACCCGATGCCGATATTTTAATCATTGGATGTAAGAGGCTTCCCCAAGATCTTTCATGGAGAATTGTTGTGAAATCCATACTTTCACTATCGTTAATATTCATGCATCATTCCCAATGTGTAGAATGTCATCTACATATAGAACCAAGAATGTAACCTTATCTCTCACAGTCTTTCTCTAAACATAGGGTTCATTCGGATTTTGGTCGAAATCAAATTGTTTGACTGTAGAGTCAAACTAAATGTTCCAGCTTTTGGAAACTTGCTTTAATTCATATATGGATCTATTCAGCTTACACACCATGTGTTCCTAACCCTTGGCAACAAAGCCTTTCGGCTATTGCATATAGATATCTTCAATAAGATCTTCATTCAGGAAATTAGTTTTAACATCTGGTAGCCAAATTTCATAGTCATAGTGTGCAGCTATAGCTAATAGTATTCAATTGGATTTGAGCATACCTACAAGCGAAAAGTTCTCATAATCGACTCCTTTTTGATTGCAACCTTTCGCCACAAGCCAATCTTTACAAGTCTCAACCTATCCATCAGGGCCCTTCTTCAGCTTGTAGATCCACTTGCAACCATTTGCTTTCACCCTAGGGGACAGGTATATGAGATTCCAGATTTTGTTGGTTTTCATCGAGTCCATCTTGACTTTCATGGCCGTAAGTACATGATGTTCACCATGACTGTGATGGCAATGAAGGTACCAAACCAAAGCTACAAAAACACGTGATGAGTGAAGGAAGGTGAAATCCATCATATGGATGGTCGACCATGCTGGATGATTGGGCAAAATTTCAAAAATTTTCTTACAACCTTCCGGGAATCGCATTCCCAGTTTTAGAAAAACTGCATTTTTCTAAGATTGATCTTGCATTGAAACTGCATCAGATTTGAAACCAAACAAGAGGGAGATGTATACCTGACACGAATTCCACAAATGTAGCTCCTAAAGTGGTATTTCATGCTCAAATCAAATCTCAAAACCAGCTTCCACTAAAGATGGCACAGCTTGGAGTGAAGCCAATTAAACAATGCAGTTTTTAGCAAAACTGCAATCCAACTCTTTGGATTGAACAAGGGAGGTGAGAATGGTTTTTCCCTATATTTTTTTTTTTGCAAAAATCAGAGATATAACAGATCAAGATCAGTCCCCAAAACCAGAGGTCAAACTAGGGTTTCTAGGGCGGCAAGAACAGAAAGAGAGCTGAAAGTAGAGAGTAATCTGAAGCAGTTCCATCTTTCTTTCTCTTAATCCTTAAGCAACACCACTCCTAATCGAATTAGGAGGTTAAATCCAAATCTTTATTTGGATTTGGACTCTCTCAGTAGATAACTCTTATCCCCTTATGAGAATGGGTGCTCTAAACCTAGATCCATACCCATATTCACTCATGTCACATGACAACTTAAGCATTCATGCGACATCTTATTAATCATGGGCTTTAGGCCCATTAACCAAGTGGCTCACGTCCCAAGAGTGTTGCTGGACCATTTAGGTTTGATTTGTATGGCATGGGACCCCAACAATGACCTCACATAAGCCCATGTGGGTTCGGCCCAGCCTCTATGAAAAGGCCTGGCAGAATTCACTACCGAATGCAGTGAACCCTTGAGCTCATAAGTATGGGCTCAAATTGGGCCCACCATTTACAACTAAATAATCCTTGAGTCCATCCATCCTATGAATGCGCAAGGATAATGAAATTAAGTAAGATATATAGCCCATCAGGTAATCAATGAAGGGATGAGAGATCCATCATATGGATGGCCGAACCCTGCAGGTAGGTTGGGCGAAATTTCAAAAAATTCTCTCTCTCCCATGTGGGAATCACATTCCCTATTTTAGAAAATCTGCATTTTCAATGTTCAATCTTGAACCTAAACCGAACCAGATCTGAAACCAAAAGGTAGGAGAGGGATATACCAGATACGGAGTAGCAGTAACTCTCAACGAAGGTGTTTACACCCAAGGAAAGCTCCAAAGACTGCTCCCACTGAAGATGACACAGTGTAGGATGGAGCAGAATCAGTAGGTTCTTCACAAGAACCGAATCCTTCAACAAGAATTCGATGGAGGGTATGTGAACACAACTTCAGATCAGTTTTTCTCCAAAAACTGATATCAAGAACTCTTCTTGATCGCTCCTACAGTGGAGATCGAACTAGCAATGGCGGCAACAGGAAGAGGACGCAAGAGAAGAAGATGGCGCAATCTTACTATAGCTGTCTTCTCTCTTTCTGTGATATGAGATCTGACGTGTTGAGATGTTTTGAATGGTTCGCCCCCTCCTCCTTTTATAGCCTTAAAGAGATCAGCTCCTAATCCCATTAGGAGTTTCCTGATTGAAATCCTTATTGGGATCTAGACTCTCTTTAAGAGATAAGGATAAGCCCTTATCTTATCCACAGATTAGATCAGCCCTCCTAATCTCATTAGGAGCTTCTTGATCCAAATCCTTATTTGGATCTTGACTCTTTGAGTGGATAGGGATGACTCCCTATCCTATCTGCTGGTCCAAATCCCAGATCCGCCCCCTTCTTTAACTAATCAAATTAGACCAGTTCGAATTGGGCTTTAGGCCTATTAAGTCTATGTGCTCACTAACCTTCCAAACTGCTGCCCAGTTGGGTTACCTTGTATGGCGTGGGACCCAAACATTGATCTAC
>NW_010729263.1:277573-287828 GCF_000365185.1 Nelumbo nucifera
CATTACCTTTGTCCGACAAAGGGGCTGATCCTGTCACTATGATCACCCACTCAGATGAATTCTCAGACTGTCCCAACATACCCAGGTTTTGAGCATCTCTAAGGATCTCACTGATTGGCATATCAAAGACATCCCAAGCTAACACCTAGTGCAGTATCATAATTGAGTCTAGGAGTAAGGTGTAACATTCCAGTTTTGCCCACTAATCACCAAGGTCCAGGGCAATACTGGAATTCTGGTCCAGTTCAGGGTTTCAAGTAAACCTACACCGCATGTACCTTGGGTCTCACCATGGCAGCTGAGACAAGCCACTCCAACCAACTTGGCGGCACATCAGTGTCAACCTTAACAGGATAGATCTCCCTTGATCGATCCAATGGTTGTGAAAATTTTAAACTAACATAAGTCTCATATGTTTCCAATTTAAGGGTATTACACAGACACACACCATAATAACACGAATCAAATATGTACTTTATTTATTTACATTAAATGTCATAAGGTACATCATTCTGATTGGAGTTAAGGGCATACACTGTCTAACAATCAGCCCTTAATGGTCTCTTACATTTAACTGTCAGCCCATAATGATCAAAGACTTCCCAGATAGGGAAGGACCTCTCCCCTGACTACAAGGTGGTGTCACACTATCTGCTCGGATGGGTCTTAGGAATTAAAACCTTTTGCAAACACTTTTCTTAAAACATAATATATATCATATAAATATATTTTCCAAAACAAATCTCAAACATAGTTGAAATCCATTGCTAACAGTTTTAGTTTCCATCAGAGAGAGTGCAGTGCAGTCCTGATCATTCACTTTGTTCGACAAATGGGCTGATCCTATCACTATGATCACCCATTAAAGTGAATTTCAGATTGCCCCAACATACCCAGATTTTGACCCCCAAAGGATCTCACTAATTGGCATATCAAAGACAGTTCGATTCGACACCTAGTGCAGTACCATAATCAAGTCTAGGGGTTATGTGTAATATTCCAGTTTTGCCCATCAGTTTCTAAGGTCCAAGGCATAGCTAGAAAATGGTCAGGGTTCAGTGCTTCAATCATACACACACTACATGTGCTTCGGGTTTAACCCTAGCAGCTAAGACAAGCTGCCCCAACTTCTTTGGTGGCACATCAATGTCAGTTTTAGGGGTAATTTCACAGAAACATACCAATGACAACATGAAACAATTATGTACTTTTATTCATTTACAATAAATGTATATATACAACAATCTGATTGGAGCTAAGGGCATACACTGTCTAACAACTCATACTTACACTTAGGTCCAATCTGGTATAAGCCTCAATCCCATACTGTCCACATGTTTCTTAAACACTTTTTGTGTCAGTGGCTTAGTCAATGGGTCTACCACATTCTCTGCAGATGCTAACTTCTGAATCTGGATGTCCCTCTACCAACAATCTCCTAAAGTATGTGATACTTCGTCTCGATGTGCTTGGACTTTAAGTGGGCTCTTCGCTCCTTAGCCTGAGCAATGACTCCAGTGTTGTCGCACAACAGTGGAATGGGTGATGTGCTGGATGGAACAACTCTTAATTTGTGGATGAACTTCTTCATCCAAACTGCTTCCTTGGCAGCTTCACTTGTGGCAATGTAGTCAGCCTCGGTCGTCGAATTTACTGTGGACCCTTGTTTGCTGCTTTTCCAACTAACTTTATAGGACCCCATCGTGAAGGTGTAACCAGGAGTAGACTTTCTATCATCTGGGTCAGACTGGAAGTTGACATCAGTATACCTGACCATTTGTAGTGAACTACCATCTAGGACAAGACAATAGTCTTTAGTCCTCCCTAGGTATTTGAGTATATTTTTCATAGTGGTCTAATGCTCATATCCTGGGTTTGACTGGTATCTACTTACCACACTCATAGCCTGAGCAATGTCTCGCCGAGTGCACAACATGACATACATGATGCTCCCTATGGCTGAGGCATAGAGAACCTCTCTTATGCCTTCAATCTCCTCAGGGGTCTTAGGTGACATGCCCTTGGAGAGTGACTTTGTCCCTGAAAGAAACGAATCCCTTCTTGGAGTTCTCCATGTTGTGCCTGTTGATGATCTTGTCAATGTAAATAGATTGGGATAGTCCTATTATCCTTTTTGATCTATCTCTATAGTGTCAAAGTCCCAAGATGGTGGCTTCTCCAAGATCTTTCATGGAGAATTGCTGTGAAAGCCAAACCTTCTCCGTAGTTAATTTTCCTACATCATTTCCAATGAGTAGAATGTCATCTACATATAGAATTAAGAACATAACCTTTTCTCCCACTTTCTTTCTATAAACATAGGGTTCATTCGGATTCTGCTCAAAGTCAAACTGTTTGACCGTAGAGTCAAATTGAATGTTCTAACTTTTGGAAGCTTGCTACAACCATTAATGGACCTGTTCAGTTTATACACCGTATGTTCTTGACCCGAGGCAACAAAGCCTTGTGGCTGTTGCATATAGATATCCTTAGTAAAATCTCCACTCAGGAACGTGGTTTTGATATCCATAGTGTGCAGCTATAGCTAACAGAATCTGAATGGATTTGAGCATGGCCACAGGCGAAATGGTTTCCTTATAATTGACTCCTTTTTGAGTGTACCCTTTCGCCACAAGACGATCTTTATAGGTCTCAACCTTTCCATCTGGGCCCTTCTTCATCTTGTAGATCCATTTGCTATCAATTGCTTTCACCTAGGGGGAGGGTCTATGAGAGTCCAGACTCCGATGGTTTTCATTGAGTCCATATCAACTTTCATGGCATCTACCCACTTTAAGGAATCTATGTCCAACATAACTTCCATATAAGTCATGGGATCCTCTTCACTGTTCATAGCTTCTATCAAGTAACTTTCTTGATCATAGCCGTAACGAACTAGAGGTCTAGACACCTGGGTAGATCTTCTAAGTTGGGTGTTGTTTGGAGTTTGTGGGTTATCTCCCACTACTCTTGAGTTCTCTTCATCAAGAACAATTTCTTGACGATGATCATTGAAGATGTATTATTCTTTCAGGAAGTAGGCATTTCAACTAACAAACACCTTTTGTTCTCTTGGGTCATAGAAAAGGTACCCTATAGAGCCCTTGGGGTAGCCTACAAATAGGCAACAACTGGTCTTGGATTCCAATTTATCCACACTTGTTCTTTTAACGTGCACTGGACAACCCTAAATTTTCAAGTGTCTTATACTTGGTTTCTTTTCGGTTCATAGCTCATAAGGAGTCTTAGGAACTGATTTGGTTGGAACCTGGTTCAACACATATATTGCAGTCTCCAATGCATGTCCCCAAATGGATTTAGGTAGTTCTGAAAGGACGAGGAGTTATCAAACCATATCTAATAGGGTCCAGTTTCTTCTCTATGACACACCGTTTAATTGTTGTGTATTAGGTGTAGACAATTGTGATATAATCCCATAGTCCTTTAAGTAGTCCCTGAATTCGTCAAAGAGATATTCATTCGCTCGATTTGATTGAAGGGCTTTGATGTGTCTCCCCAAATGTTTCTCGACTTCTTGTCTCAACTCCTTGAACTTTTCAAAAGATTCAAACTTATGTCTCATTAGGTACACGTAACCATATTGAGAAGTATCATCTGTGAAAGTTATGAAATAACAGTGTGGGTTCCGTCTCCTAACATTCATGGGACCATATACATACATACATCTGTATGTATCAGGTCAAGTGTGCCTGTAGTGAAGGGAAGGGAGATCCATCATATGGATGGCCGAACCATGCAGGGTGGTTTGGCAAAATTTCAAAAATTTTCTTTCTCCCTTCCGGGAATCCTATTCCCTGGTTTAGAAAAACTACATTTTTCAAGGTTTGTTCTTGAAACAAACTGGACCAAATCTGAAACCAAGATTAAGGGAGGGTTATACCTGATACGGAATCCACGCAAGTAGCTCCCAACATAGGTGTTCACGCCAAAAGAGGGTACCAAATCCCCACCTCCATTGAGGATGAGACAGCTTAGGGTGAGGTAGGATCAGCAAAGCAATTATTCAACAAGAATTACAATCCTTCAGCAAGGATCATGCATGGATGTGAGCACAACTTCATATCTGATCCTTCTAGTAAGAATCAGAATCAAGAACCTTTCTTGATCAGTCCAAGAATGTGGAGATCGAACTGGGTAGGGCGGCAAGAACAGAGAGAAGATATGGATTTGTAAAAAGTGTTTAATACAAGGATTTCTCCCTCTATTTATAGTCCTTCTTGGATCAGCTTCCTAATCATTCCAATAGAGGATTCTTTTGATCCAAATCTTTATTTGGATCAGAACTCCTAAATGGATAAGACATATCTTATCTTCTTGTTGATCTAGAAGTAGATCTAAACTCAAATTTGCCCATCTCTTATTAATCTCATTAAGCTAGTTGAATCTATGCTTTAGGCCCATTAAGTCATCAGGCTTACTTTCCCTTTAATTTGCTAGCTAACTTGGCTCTCTTTGTATGGCATGGGACCCTAACATTGATCTCCACAAAAGCCAGATGGGTTCAACCTAGCCTTTGTTACAAGGCTTGGCCGAATTCACTGTTGAAGATAGTGAACCCTTGAGTCCATTAATATGGGTTCTTAGCAGGCCCAACATTTACACTAAATGGTCCCTAGGTCCAACTACCTTATGAAGGCCCAAGGACTATGGACTTAAGTGAGATTAGCCCATCAGGCATAAATCCTCAATGGTCTTACACTTAACCTCTCAGCCCATAATGATCAAACATTGCCTGACAAGAGAGGACCTCTCCCTCAGCTACAAGGTATAGTGTTGCACTCTCTTCTCACATGAATCCCATGAATTAAAACCTTTTGCAAACATTTTATAAAACCATAATATATATGTATATCTCTATATAAATATATTTTGCAAAACAAATCTCAACAAGTTTGAAATCAACTACTGGTAGTTTAGGTTTCCATCAGAGAGAGTGCATTCCCCGATTATTCACTTTGTCTGACAAAGGGGCTAATTCTGTCACTATGATCACCCACTCAGGTGAATTCTCAAACTACCCCAATATACCCAGGTTTTGAACCCCGTTAAGGATCTCACTGATTGGCAATTTTAAAGATAGTCCAATCCAACACCTAGTGCAGTACCATAATCGAGTCCAGGGGTTAGGTTCAGTTTAGTGTTTCAAGCAAACCCACATTACATGTGCTTCAGGTCTCACCCTGGCAGTTGAGACAAGTCACCCCAACCGACCCAGGTCTATCCAACAGCTGTAAAGATTTTAAACTAACACGAGTCTCCTAAGTGTCTACTTTAAGGGTATCACACAGAAATACACCATAGATAACATGAATCAATCATGTACTTTATTCATTTATAGTAAATGTAAAAATGTACAACAATCTGATTGGAAATAAGGTCATGCACTGTTTAACATGTAGATCTTTCAGGCTTACCTGTAAATGGCCATTTTTCCATCTTACTTTGGTGGTAAGGCTTACAAGTTGGTAGATCTTCTACAGTTAGAAAATCTAGAGGACTATCCTTCACCAATCTTGTGATACACTTTATATTAATGTGGCCAGGTTGGTAATGCCATAGGCACGTGGGATTAACTATATCACATGTTCTTTTATTGGGGATACATTCCGACGTAGTTTCGGTTATATTTGTTTTCAGAGAAGGATAAAGGACATAGATTAAAAGACATATCTATGTAGATAACATGAATCAAAATAGGTTGTGGACTGATGTTTGCTCTTTTATTAGAAAATGGCAAACAAGACAATTTGCAAAGCTTCTTGATGACAACAAGCTTAAGGACCCAAACTATGCAGGCTGGTATCGTAACCTGATGCTGGTCTTAACCTCTAAAGAACTGGATAAGGTGGCCAAGAATCCTACCCCGGAATGTCCGGGAGATAAAGATTCTGAGGCCCGGAGAAGGGACTTCCAAGAATGGGAGGAGAAAAACTCTCTCGCCCAGTGATATATCATTGCCTCTCTAGACAATCTGATACTGAGGCAGTTTGATCAGATCAAACTTGCCAAGGGCATATTGGACAGTCTTAAGACAATGTACGAAGAGCAGAATCGTTCTACTCGACAAAAGGTCCTAAAAAATTTCATTACCGCTCAAATGTCCAAGGGACAACAAGTTCACGACCATTGTCTCTGGATGATGGGTTACATCAACGAACTTGAGGCTCTTGGATCCGGGCTGGATCTGGTAACCCAGATAGATGCCATTCTCAACTCTTTGCCTCCGTCCTTCAATCTGTTCATCATGAACTACAACATGAATAAGCTGAATGTTAGCATCTAGGAACTCAGCAATACGTTGTAGAGGGTCGAGGAACTGATCAAAAAGTATGAGCCCATAGCCATGCTTGTTGAAGTAGGCAAGTCGGGCAAGAAGAGGAGGGCAAAGAGAAAGCCCCAGAAGACGGCACCCAAACCCAAGAAACAGAGGAAAGACAAGGCATTAGATGCCTGTCACTTTTGCAAACAGACCAGCCACTGAAAGAGGAATTGTCCCCAATACTTGGAATCCAAGAAAGGTAATTTTGAATCTTGTGTCATAGAAACCAATTTGTTGGTAGCTTCTACGTCCTAGTGTATTGACTCCGGGGCTTCAACTCATGCGTGTAACTCACTGCAGGGGTTCAAGGTAAGCAGAAGGCTGAGTGAAGGAGAGATGACACTTTACTTGGGGACTTCTGCAAGTGTTGCAGCTGCGGCCATAGGACCATAGAATTAAATTTTAGAAAAGGATCTATTGTACTTAAAGATTGTCTTTTTGTACAGAATTTAAGAAGAAATTTGATTTCTATCTCAAAATTGTGTGCGGATGGATATTCTGTCTTCTTTAGTAATACGATTACTATCAAAAGAAACAACAAATTCATCGCATACGGGGAACTAGAGAATGGTCTCTATGTTCTACATCATTCTCTAGAAACTAACATAACTGAAACTACGTCGCCTGATATCCCCAAGAAAAGAACTCGTGATACAATTTATCCCACATGCCTGTGGCATTACCGACTTGACCATAGCAGTATTGATCGTATCACAAGGTTGATGGTCCTTTGGATTTTCTAACTGTAGAAGATCTTCCCACTTGTGAGCCTTGCCTTCAGGGCATGATGACGAAACGACCATTTAACGGTAAGCCTGAAAGATGTACGGGCATGCTTGACCTTATACATACTGATGTATGTGGTCCCCTGAGTGTTAGGACCCATAATCAACATGTGTATTTCATTACATTCACCGATGATTATTCTCGGTATGGTTACGTGTACCTGATGAGACATATGTCTGAATCCTTTGAAAAGTTCAAGGAGTTCAAACAAGTGGTCGAGAAACACTTAGGGAGATAAATTAAGTCCTTTAATCAGATCGAGGTGGCGAGTAAATCTCTGACGAATTCAGGGACTACTTGAAGGTCAACGGGATAGTATCACAGTTAGCTCCTCCTACTACACCATAGCTTAATGGTGTTTCAGAGAGGAGGAACAGAAACTTATTGGATATAGTCCGGTCATTTCTTGTACACTCAGAGTTACCCACATCCTTTTGGGGTTACGCATTAGAGACTACGATATACGTACTGAATCGGGTTCCAATCAAATCGGTTCCGAATACTCAAAATGAACTTTGGACCGGAAAGAAACCGAGTGTCAGACACTTGAAGATTGGGGGTCGTCCAGTGCACGTTAAAGGAATGAGTGCGGACAAGTTGGTTACCTATTCTATGACCCAAGTGAGCAGAAGGTGTTCTGTAGTCAAAATGCATAGTTCTTGGAAATTGATTATATCTTGGACACCCATCGTCAGGAAATAGTTCTTGATGAGGAAAGCACTGGAGTAGTGGGAGATGTCCCACAAGTTCCAGGTAGTGACCAACCTAGAAGATCTACCCGGGTTTCTATGCCACCAGTCTGTTTTGGCTATGATCAGGATAGTTACCTGGTGGAAGCCTTGACTAGTGAGGAGGATCCCGTGACTTATGCGGAAGCTATGTTGGACATAGATTCCTTGAAGTGGGTAGATGCCATGAGAGCTGAGATGGACTCGATGGTGACTAATGAAGTCTGGACTCTAGTAGATCCGCCCCCCGAGGTAAAAGCAATTGGTTGCAAATGGATCTATAAGAGGAAGAAGGGCCCCGATTGTAAGGTTGAGACCTACAACACTCGTCTGGTGGCAAAAGGGTATACTCAGAAAGAGGGCATCGATTATGAGGAAACCTTTTCGCCCATGGCCATGCTTAAATCCATTTGGATCTTGCTAGCTATAGCAGCATACCATGACTACGAGATTTGGAAAATGGATGTCAACTGCATTCCTGAATGGAGATCTTACTGAAGATATCTATGCAGCAACCGCAAGGTTTCATAGCTGTGGGTCAGGAACACATGGTATGTAAAATAAATAGATCCATATATGGACTCAAGCAAATTTCTAGGAGTTGGAACATTCGGTTTGACTCTATTGTCAAAAGTTTGACTTTGAGCAGAATCTAGATGAGCCCTGTGTTTACAGGAAGTCCAGTGGGGACAAGGTTACGTTCTTGGTTCTGTATGTGGACGACATTCTACTCATTGGGAATGATGTAGGAATGTTGACTACGGTGAAAGTATGGCTTTYACAGCAATTCTCCATGAAAGACCATGGAGAATTCTCCTATATACTGGGTTTTCGACTCTATAGAGTTAGATCGAAGAGGATAATAGGATTGTCCCAATTTGCTTACATTGACAAAATAGTCAAGAGATACAGCATGGCGAACTCCAAGAAAGGAAATGTTCCTTTCAGGCACGGTGTCACTCTCTCCAAGAAGATGTCTCCCAAGACTTCTGAGGAGATTGAGGGCATGAAGAACGTTCCCTATGCCTCAGCCGTAAGGAGCATCATGTATGCCATGCTGTGCACTCAACCTGACATTGCTCAAGCAGTGAGTGTGGTAAGCAGATTCCCGGCCAACCCAAGGCAGGACCACTCGACCGCTGTGAAAAATATACTTAAGTACCTTCAGAGGACATAAGAGTTTTGTCTAGTATTCTAGGGGTATACTGATGCCGATTTCCAGTCGGATCCAGATGATAGAAAGTCTACATCTGGGTATGTTTTCATGATAGGATTGTGTGCTATTTGCTGGAAAAGCAGCAAACAAGGGTCCATGATAGACTCCACAACCGAAGCCGAATACATTGCCTTAAGTGAAGCTGCCAAAGAAGCCGTGTGGATGAAAAAGTTCGTTCACGAATTGGGAGTAGTTCCGTCCAGCACATCACCCATCCCGTTGTTGTGTGACAACAATGGAGCTATCACTTAGGATAAGAAGCCACGAGCCCACTCGAAGTCCAAGCACATCGAAAGGAAGTACCACGTACTGCGGGAGATTGTTGGTAGAGGAGACGTCCTGATTCAGAAGGTAGCATTAGCGGAGAATGTAGCTGTCCCATTGACAAAGCCACTCACACAGAAAGTGTTTGAGAAAAACGTGGAAAGTCTGAGACTCCTGCTTATACCAGAAACACGTGTAAAGTCTGAGACTCCTGCTTATACCAGAAACACGTGGAAAGTGGGAGTTGTTAGACAGTGTATGCCCTTAGCTCCAATCAAATTGATGTACATTATGACATTTATTGTAAATGAATAAAGTACATATTTGATTCATGTTTTTTAGGTGTGTTTCTGTGTAATACCCTTAAATTGGACACATAATGAGACTCGTGTTAGTTTAAAATGTTCACAGCCAGTGGGTCGATCTGGGGAGATTTATCCTGATAAGGCTAACACTGATGTGCCGCCAAGTTGGTAGGGGTGGCCTGTCTCAGACGCCAGGGTGAGATCCGAGGTACATGTAGTGTAGGTTTAACTTGAAACCTTGAACCGGACCAGAATTCCAGTGTTGCCGTGGACCTTAGTGATTAGTGGGCAAAACTGTAATGTTACACTAGACCCCTAGACTCGATTATGATACTACCCTAAGTGTCGGATTGGGTTGTCTTTTATATGCCAATCAGTGAGATCCGTAGCGGGGGTCAAAACCTGGGTATGTTGGGATAGTTCGAGAATTCATTTGAGTGTGTGATCATATTGATAGGATCAGCCCCTTTGTCGGACAAAGGTAATGATCGGGGATGCACTCTCTTTGATGGAAACCAAGACTGCCGGCAACCGATTTCAATCGTTGAAATTTGTTTTGCAAAATATATTTATATACGGATATACATATATATTATGGTTTCAAAATGTTTGCAAA
>NW_010729263.1:289629-299740 GCF_000365185.1 Nelumbo nucifera
TTTTTCAGTGAATTCGGCTGGGCCTTGAATAAAGGCTAGGCCAAACCCATGTGGCTGGTGTGTAGATCAATGCTTGGGTCCCACACCATACAAAGAAGCCCAACTGGGCAGCAGATTGGAAACTAATTAAACACTGAACACTTAATGGACCAAAAGCCCATTTCGAGCTGGGCTGATATGATCACCCATGTATGGGGCGAATCTGAGATTAATGTTAGTAAAAAGATTGGAACTTTAACCTTATCCACTCCAGGAGACCAAATTCAAATTAGATTTGAAACTGGTAACCTCCTGATAAGATCAGGAGTAAGCGAACTTAATCTGCAGATAGGATTAAGGTAATCCCCTATCCAAATACTGAATTGGATTGGGTTAACTCCTAATTAGGAGGTTTCTTAATCAAGAAGAAAGGAGGAGAAACCCAAGAGAAATACATCAGTGTTTAGAGTTTCCAGAGGATTCTTGCGAAGGATCCAGTGTGTAGGACGCACCCTGCTGGTTCCGTTCCATCCACAGTTGTGTCATCTTCAGCAGGAGAGGATCTTGGTTTCTTCTTTGGGCGTGAACACCAACTTTGGGAGATACTGCTTCTCTGGATCGGGTATATTCCTCCCTTTTGTTTTTGGTTCAGATCTGGTTCGATTATGGTTCAAGTAAGATCCTTGAATATAGTATTCTAAATTTAGGGAATACGATTCCCAGTTGGAAGAAGGTAGGAAAATTTTTGAAATTCGCCCACCCATTCCGCAACTTTATTGGCGTCCATTATATGGATCCTATCATTCTTTCAGTGGTATCAAAGCCACAGGTTCGAATATTGAACCAAAAGAAAATCAGATCTGACCCTGCGCAGATGGATAGAAGTTGTTCTGCCAAGATTTGCGTAGATTGCTTTCTTTTTTTTCAAGAAATGGTTTCTTGTTAAGGGCAATTGATCTGAAATTAATTTTTTTAAATCCAAAATTTATTTAGAAATGTTTTTATTTATTTTGATTTAATGGACTGTTCGAACCTGGAGATCGTAATGCAGATTTGGCGCAGATAGTCTGCGCACCCTTTTTCATTTATTTCATTCAATTCGGTCTGTAAATATTTTTTTTTGTAGACTGATCCAACGGATGCAAAATGCCTCTCCACCTGCGATCTAGCCTCACCGCACCCCCGAACACCCATCCTCAAATGTCAAAACAATGCCCACCCTCCGAAGGTGAAATGATGCTCCAGGTGAACCAATGTGTCCGCCCACTGTGAACCACCGGCTTATGTGACCTGGCCGTGCGAATGCGTGCACTGGTCCAGCTGGAAAGACATCCTATGCACGGATCCTCGGACCTTGGTGTGTCTAGAAGCATGTCATTAAACAACCTGGAACACCAGCTTAAATATTTATAATTTTTACCATTTCTCAAACAACTACTAACGTTGTAAATGGGTGAGAACGGGTCGTATCCATAGGCAAGCAAGTGAAAAATTAATATATACTTAGATCCGAACAAGAGAATGCAATCAGGAATGGTAGAAAATACAAAAATAAAATCTATTATTGTTGAAATTAAATATTTTGAATTTAAACAAGACAATAAATAAAAATCGAAATTTAATAATGTATTTGAATCAACAAAGGAAATAATAGAAGTAAATAAAAAAATGATCCAGAATCTGAATCCAGTGGCGGTAGCTACAGATCGGCCAGATAGCTTGGAGAAACCCCTCCTGACAAGAACTGGGCATCTGCCCCTTCTACAACCCTCGAACCCCTCGAGACACCTTAGCCTTGAATTGAACAACTTCAGATAAGCAAAAAGAGAAACAAAAAATAATTAAATCTATAAGATTCCAGAAATAAAAATATCAGAAAAGAAAATAAAGAAAAGAATAGAATGGTTGATTAGATCCAGTGGCGGTAGTTGCAGAATGGTTGAACAACTTGCAGGAACCCCTCCTGACAAGATCTGGGCATCCTCCCCTTCTACAACCATTGAACTCCTCAAGAAACCTTAGCCTTGTTAACTGGGTGAATTGACCAACATCTTCTACAAGGCCCCTAGGGTCCCTTTTATAGAGAAGGGTGGACGCAATTGGAAATAAAGAGAAAGAGGGGGTCGACAGTTGGGTTTTAGCAAAAATATGGGTGCCGTAGGGTTTAGAATGAAGGGTTAGGATGGTTCTAGTGTGATCCTAAGGCTGAGAAGAAAAGGAGAAAGCACCCAATATTATGTAAGGCTGAGATTTAGTGGCTAAAGGCTGAATGGTGAAGATTAGAAGTTAGGAGGCTCCTAAGGTTAGAATGCTAAAAAGAGAGTGCTCTAGAATGGATGGTGGAGATTAGAAGGGATGGGAAGGTGAGGATTTAGCAGTTAGGGGCGGTTAGGGTTTGTTAAGTGTGAAAAGAATGGATAAAAGGTGCCCTAGGGTTTGTTAAGGCGTAGGGAGCATGCTAATATAGTAGGAGGGGCGCCAAACTGGGTTTAGCAGCTAGGAGGTGCCCTCCTGCTTTTAGTTTTTCACAAAAACACCCCCTTTCTCACCTGGACTTCACATCATCTTCCCAAAATCTGCATTTCATCCCTGAAAACTTTCCAGTTTTCCCCAGAATTTGCACAAAAACCCTCAGAGGCCACAACATTGCATTTAATTGGGAAAAGGGCATACTTTGACTATTCTATGGCCAAAAATACCCCTGAAATGATGCCCTTAAGGCATCAAAATGTAGAGTTATTAGGCCTCACAAGCCCTCAGCTTAAATAGCCTTCGACTTCGTAGTCCCTTAGCTTAAATAGCCTTTGGCTTCATAGGCCCTCGGCTTGAATAGCCTTTGGCTTCATAGGTCCTCGCCACAAATGGCGGCACCAGAGCATCCATCCACCTAGGTCATTTGTTTGAAGCAACAACACTGTAGACCACTTGCAGCCTCGGCCCAACTTACGAAGACGAACTAGGCAGAGATGCGAAAGAGGATGCCACTGCAGGGTACACCTCGGCTTCTGGGCCCACTGGTGCTCACCATTACTACTCCCATCAGCCGAAGCCAAAATTTTCTCCTGAGCCTCGGGAGTGGGGGGCAAGATGTGGAGTGTCCCAACCCAACCCATTTGAGGTTGGGAGGCCTAGCCCACGAGTGCAGACCTGAGAATGAGATCCGCTACAACAAAGGTTACTCTGCTCCCCTCGTACAGAGCCAATTGTGGAGCGCCCACGCATCCCTGCAGAGTTCTCTAATTGCCCTCGTACGGCTCCCATCTCAGGCGTTCCTCTCCACCTACCTCCAGGCAACTTAGGTATAAATTGGGGTGCCCTCCTCCAGGTAAGGGAGATGGAATACAATCTGCATTTGGACTTGGAACTGATCTCAAAAGCTACATTCTAATTTCCCTCTTCGCACCCCATACTAACTTGACCGTCGGAGACTCAGCCTCGGGTTCTCATAGGGCCTCTGACGCATTTTTCCTTGTAGCACATCGTCCACCTGCCCTCGGCTTCTATAGTACTTGGAGTCCTCTTTGCCTCGGCCTGCATACCTCAGTCTTGACAACAAGCTCCCCGAACCCTTGAAGCCTTCGACTAGTCTTCGAAGTCTAGGGGTGAAATTACTTTGTTGTCCTCGGCCATCTCGAGCATCAACACTGAGCATGTCAGCGGCAGACCAAGTAAAGACCTCGGCATTAAGTCTAAGGAAACTTACCAGTTCGGATAGGCTTTCAGGGGGAAGGTTGGACCCAATGCGGACTACTTTGTTGGGCTCGTCCTCGTCTAGGGGGACTGAGACGAGGTCCTCGGCCGGTTGGCCTCGGCTCGTTGGCTCCCTGAGGTCGAGCCCTTCTAGTAGTAGAGCTTCTTTATTCTTTCCCTTCAATTTTGCTACATCGCACTGATGGGTGGCATGCTAGTCCCCATGAGCCATCGTGCTCAATGGGAAACATTAAGGCGAGGTGGTAGGAGGTGATGGCTGCCCGGAATGCGTGAAGAGTTGGTCTCCCCATGATGGCATTGTAAGGTGAGCTGATCTTCATGACTAGGAACTTTGTCATCTTTGTCACCTGCTGGGGATCCACCCCTATTGTGACTGGTAGGTAGATCTTGCCCTATGGTTTGACGATGTTGCCGAAGAAGCTGACTAGTGGGGCATCTACTAATTGAAGGCGCTCCGGGGCTATCTTCATTTTTTCAAAAGCTTTGTAGAAAAAGATGTCGGCTGAGGAGCCACTGTCAACAAGGATCCTTTTGACTACGAAGTTTGCAATGATGGCCGAGACCACCAACGCGTCGTCATGGGGGACTGCTACCCCCTTCAGGTCCTCATCTATGAAGGAGAGGGATCTTGCTTCTGCTTGTTGGGGGCTGGCCCTTGGATGTTCAGCTGCCTGGCGCTTTGCGAGCCAAGGCCGAGGCTCCACCAAAGGCCTTGCTTCCCACTATGACGTCGATGACGCTTCCTGCTGCTGCTGAGAGGACGAGGCACTGATGACTCAGTGGAACTCTATCTCGTTTTTGATATCATAATAGTCCTCGGTGTCGTGGTTGGTGCCTCGGTGGAACTTGCAATATTTTTTGGGGTCCCCCCTGCGGGGGTTCTTCTTCTTCATTTTAGGCCACTTCATAAATTTCTTCTTTCCGATCTGCATCAGAATTTGTGTGCGTGTGGAGTTGAGTGGCGTGTACTGGTTGTAAGCCAAGGCCAAAGCCAGTGGCTTCCTGTTGTTATTGTGGCCCTGGTCCCCGTTCTTCCTCCCTGGTGCTCTGTGCCTCTCTCATGGGCGTTGATAACTCTGTATTTTGATGCCTTAAGGGCATCATTTCAGGGGTATTTTCAGCCTTGGAATAGTCAAAGTATACCCTTTTCCTAGTTAAATTCATTGTTGTGACATCTGAGGGTCTCAGTGCAAATTCTGTGCAAAACTGGAAAGGTTTCATGGCTGAATTGCAGTTTTTGGGAAGCTAGTGTGAAGTCCGGTTGAGAGAGAGGGTGATTTTGTGAAAAGCTGAGAACAGGAGGGCGCCTCCTATCTGCTAAACCCAGAATGGTGCCCCTCCTATTGTATTAGCATGCTCCCCTCTCCTTAGCAAACTCTAGGGCATCTTTTAACCCTTTCTTTTCATCCTTAGCAAACCCTAGCCGCCCCTAGCTGTTTAATCTCCACCCTTCACCTCTTCTAATCTCCACCATTCATTCTAGGGCATTCTTTTTTTAGTTTTTAAACCCTAGGGGGCCACCTAACTGCTAATCCTCACCATTTAGCCCCTAACCACTAGATCTCAGCCCTCCATTCCATCTTCTATCTCAGCCATCCACTCTAGGGTGCCACCCACCTCTTTTAATCTTCACCTTTCAGCCCTAGGCGCCTCAATCTCCACCATTTATTTCTGGGCACCCAAATCTCAACCCTACATAATATTGGGCACCCTCTCCTTTTATTCTCAGCCTTAAGATCACCCCAAAACCATCCTAACCCTCCATTAGAAACCCTAGGGTTCCCATATCTTTGCTAAAACCCAGCTGCTGCCCCCCTCTTTCTCTCTAATCTCAAATGTTTCCACTCTTCTCTATAAAAAGGACCCAAGAGCTCCTAAGAAAGGGTTGGATTCTGCCCCAGGTAAGATGGAAGGCTGATCTTGAGATGTTCAAGGGTAAAGAAGGGGAGGACACCCAGGCAAGAGGAGGGGTTCCTACTTGCAGTTCGCCAAAGCCACTACTGCACACCTCTGGATTCGGATCCCAACCATTAGCTTTAGTTTTAATTTCAGTTCTTTTAATTCCAGTTTCGTTATTTCCTTTCTGTAATTTATTTTCATTCTGTTTGATCTTCATTTTCTTTTCTACAGATCTGGAATTCGACCAGGTAAGATGGAAGGCCTAGCTCGAGAAGTTCAAGGGTCGAAAGAGAGGTCCAGAGGCTGCTACCTCTGATCGGATTATAGACATTTTAATTAGTTTCTTTTATTTATTTATTGCTGTATTTATTTATTTTTTTGCACTTTTAATTTCTGCAATGTTTGAATTCTATCTTTTCTCGTTTAATTAATTAATTTTTATATTTTTGCACTTCCATCTTATGTTCTCTTATCTGGATTTGAGTACGTATTAAATTTTTCCTCGCTTGACTGTGGATACGAGTTGTTTGAGTACGTATTTTTGCACACCCATTTACTGCCTTTGTATTTGTTTGAGAATCGGTAAAAAATTATAAATGTTTAAACTGGTGTACCGAAGTGTTTAAATATGCACTTCCGGACACACCAGGTGTCCATAGCCGAATTCTCTTCGATGGCAA
Source organism: Nelumbo nucifera (assembly GCF_000365185.1). The sequence goes on from NW_010729263.1 coordinate 295,899, forward strand.
TGTATTTCTAGGCCCTTTCTAGGAAGTCCAGCTTCGTCTGTGGCTGGCTTTTGGCTATGGAGCACTTGAGGGCTGAGTCAGGGAGGAGCCCGCTGATGGCAGCTCGCATAGAGATCAAGGGGTCGAGGTCACAGACCTCGAGTTCTTCTTTCTTGAAGCGGTCGATGTATGACCGCAAGCTCTCTCTTCGCTTCTACTTGATAGTCACCAGCGAGACAATGCTTTTCTGGGGGCACCGGCTGCTGATGAAGCGGGTGAGGAACATATTGGAAAACTGCTCCCATGAGGTGATGGATCGAGGAGGGAGGCTAGAAAACCACTGCCGAGTGGCTCCCTTGAAGGTTGCTTGGAAAGTCCGACATGCCAAGGCGTCGGAGTATCCATACAAGATCATGAGTGCCTTGAAGCTCTGCAAGCGGTCGTCGGGGTCTGTATTCCCGTCGTACATCTCCAAGGCGGAAGCCTTGAAGTTCAGGGGCAAAGGCTCGGTGACGATATCAAGGGAGAAGGCATCCATTCTCCCTAGGCAGTTGCTTTGCCCGACCGAGGTGTCGGTTCGGCATTCCTTAACTTGTTGTAGCTCGGCTTTGATAGCACCAAGCTCGGCTTGGAGTTCGGCGAACATGGGGTCGGGCATGGCCTGCATGCCATCCCGGTCTTCATGAACATGGTGGTGCACGATGCAGACTGCAGAGTGCTCGGAGTTGAGATCACGTGCTTCGCGCTTAGCATGACGGTCGTTTAGGACATCCTAGAGGTCCGAAACGTGAGGGGAAGAGGCTCAACGCCGGCCCGCAGCCCTGGAATGGGTGCTGGGGCGATCGCAGTGTCCGTCTTCATCCCTCAGATTGGCCCTTTAGCATCGGTGATGCTGCTCAGAGGCTGACAGTTATTCTTCGATTGATTCGACTCCTCCCTTCAGTTGGGAGGTCTGGAGTTATCCTCCCTTCGTTTGGGAGGTCTGGTGGGTGGGGAGAATGGGTCGGCTGCACGATTGCTACCAGACTCTGAGGGTGCAGTCCGCTACGTGTGGCCAAGTTTGGGGACTGATTGGCTAGTGGACCCATGTTGGCTCGGTTGTGTTGACTCCTCAACGGGGCGGCCACCCTGTGGGTGACCTCCTGCCTAGGGGTAGTTCTGCTCTATTCACTATGTCAAGTACTCTAGGTGGTTGAGTATGGCTTGAAACTATTCATTGGTGACAAGATTTTGTGTATTTCTTGTTCTTTGTACCATGTTTGTTGGTTGGAGCTTGAGACTCGTTAGCTTGTTAAAGTTCTTCTAGGGAACGTCCTTGATGAGAGTAGAATTTATTACATTTTTACCCCCAAATATTCTGTCTTTCATAAATAATTAGCACTTAATTGGACTCATATTCCTTGTATTTCGGTTCAGGGCATGAAAGAAGGCATCCGGAGCAAAGAAAGACAAATCGGATGATTTTTCACAGTTTCGACATCATTTAGTAATCTGGGCCTAACTCGCGAATCCGAACTCCGATTGGGCTAATTCAAGACCCACTGGAAAGATAAGAGAAAAATCCACAACTTTCATGTTTTAGGCATTCGCAGATTCGGCCTGAATCGAAGTTAAATCCGGGCCCGAAGTTGGGCTAAATTCGTAGGAAGGCCCAATCCGTAGCTGAAACCCAACTTGCAGAAAAACCTGACTGTAGCCCAATTCACAGAGGACGTTTAATACGAATCCAAGAACAAGAAACTGAGAGGAGTCCTTCCAGATCTAAATTATTGATGTAATCTTAGAAAGATAAAGGGATTGAGTTCATTAGATAAGGAGATAAGAGTAGGATTGGAATAGGACTTTCTATTCTTGTAAGATAAACTTCAAGAGGAAGTAGGAGACCACCCCCTCCCCTTTAAGCTATATAAAGGGGGGGGGGGGGTTGGAATAGCTTGAGGCATCACTGAATCACTCAATTTCTAAATCATTCAACTTCTGATTTGAATCAAGAAGCAAGGAGCAATCAGTCAAGAAGGGTTCAAGAAAGGTTCAAGAATTCAAGAAACTTCAAGAAGAGGAGAWCTCAGCACCATGGCCGAATTCAAGAGTTCTTTCTTCCCCCACTATGATCAAGCACTGCCCGATAAGAGAGGACCTCTTCCTCGGCTATAAGGAACAGTGCCGCACTCTCTACTCACATGGATCCCGGGAATTAAAATCATTTGCAAACATTTTGAAGCCGAACATATATGTATATATATTAATTTTGCAAAACAAAATTCCAACGATTGAAATCAACTATCAGCAGTTTGGTTTCCATCAGAGAGAGTGCATTCCCGATCATTACCTTTGTCCGACAAAGAGACTGATTCTGTCACTATGATCACCCACTTAGATGAATTCCCAGACTGCCCCAACATGCCTAGGTTTTGACCCCCACTAAGGATCTCACTGATTGGCATATCAAAGACAACCCGATCCGACACCCAGTGAAATATCATAATCGAGTCTAGGGGTCAGGTGTAACTTTCCAGTTTTGCCCATCTATCTCCAAGGTCCAGGCAATACTAGAAATCTGGTCCGGTTCAAGGATTCGAGTAATCCCATACTGCATGTGCCTTGGGTTTCACCCTAGTGGCTAAGACAGGCCATCCCAACATTTAGTGGCACACCAGCATCAGCCTTGGCAGGATGGATCTCTCCAGACTCATCCAATGGCTATGAACATTTAAAACTAACACGGGCCTCAATAAGTGTCCAATTTTAGGGTCTTACACAGAATTATACCAAATAACATGAATCAAACATTTACTTTATTTATTTACACCAAATATGAAAAGCACATCAAATCAAATTGAAGCTAAGGGCATACAAAACTGTCTAACATCTTTCTTGATACTCTCTCCTATGTGCCTCAGAAGCCCTATCACCCTAACAATCCAGAGTAAGGTTCTTAGCAACTTTGTCCAATTTCTTGGATGTTAACACTAGCATAAGGTTATGGAACCAGTCAGCATAATTTGGACCCTTAAGCTTATTATCATCCAACAACTTGGCGAATTGTCTATTTTTCATTTCTAATAAAAGGCAAGGAAGATAATTAGTCCACAACCTAAATTGATTCATGTTTGTTACATAGATATGGCTTTTAATCTATGTTCCATTTCCATTTATTCATCTCTAAGATTTCCCTCCTATCTCAGGGACGGAGACTTCGAAGTATGTCTCTGGAAATGTGGGAAATCACATGTAGTGCATGGAGCCAACTGTTTCAGTTGCACAACTCTACCACCTTCTGTGAACGATCATATCCACTCATCTTGTAACCAAATTGGACCAAATCTAAAACCAAAATTAGGGAGGGATATACCTGATACAGAATCCACGCAAAAATGCTCCTCCCAATGTAGGTATTCACGCCCAAAGAGTGTACCAAATCCTCCCTCCACTGAAGATGACACAACATAGGATGAGGTAGGATCAACAGGTAGTTCTTCACCAAGAACTAGTCATTCTTCAACAAGTATCAAATGGGATAGTGAACACAACTTCTAAATGGTTTCTTCTGGCAAGAAACAATATCAAGATCGAATTTTGATCAAATCCAAGAACTGGAGATCAAACAGGGTAGGGCGGCAAGAGTAGGAAGAAAAAGAGCTGAAGGCAAGATCAGTCTAACTGAGTTGTCTTCTCTCTGTATTGAGTGAGTGTGTCTTCAAGGTTCACCCTGCTCTCTTATTTATAGCCTTAAAGAGACAACTTCCTAATCTCATTAGGAGTATCCTAATCCAAATCTTTATTTGGATCTGGACTCTTTAAGTGATAAGGATAATCCCTTATCTTCTGTAGATAAAGATCAGCCTTCCTAATCAAATTAGGAG
>NW_010729263.1:314270-327200 GCF_000365185.1 Nelumbo nucifera
GAAGGGCTTCAGCCCATGGATAGAAGTATGGTCGATGCAGCCAGTGGAGGAGCCCTAGTGAACAAGACACCCGAAGCGGCCAGGGAATTAATTTCCATCATGGCCGAAAATTCACAGAAATTCGGTGCAATGATAGATGGCACTACTAGACGGGTTAATGAGGTAAGCCATGTCAATTTAGAAAATCGGATTTCAGATCTAACAGCTTTGGTTAAGCAACTTGCTGCAAGGCAATTACAAATAGCCAGGGTGTGTGGTATCTGTTTGATCCCTGGTCATCCTACGGGACATGTGTCCATCATTACATGATGGATCGATGCAGCAAGTAAATGTAGTAGAAGGATTCCCGGGGCAGCCCCAACGGAAGTATGATCCCTAATCCAATTATTACAATCCGGGGTGGAGAGATCATCCAAATCTAAGCTACGGGAACCAAGGAGGACAGCAGCAATATCAGCCCCATTTTTTCAGTCGACAGCCCCGGTTTTCAACACCCATCACAGCGCAAGGCCAACCCCCGAATTCAGGTACGTCATTAGAAGATATAGTTAAGGCTCTAGCTACTAATACTCAGCAAATTCAGCAGGAAACAAGAGCAGCATTCAGAATTTAGGGATCAAATCAGCCAACTTGCCACTTCCATTAGCAAGTTGAAGGTGTAGAGCTTCGAGAAACTACCATCACAAACGGTAATCAACCCCAAGGAGAATCTAAGTGCAGTGGTGCTGAGAAGCGGGAGGGAACTGCAGCTAGAACCTACCTCACCAAGGAAGACAGATAAAGGATAGGAAGAAGAGGAGGTACAGGACTCAAACGAAAGCCTCATTAAGGTAGGAGTTGGAGAGAACATTTCAGCCGTGATCAAGAGAACCTTACCAGAAAAACATGCTGATCCAGGTATGTTCACCCTACCTTGTGTGATTGGCAATAAGCGAATCGAGTATGCCATGCTAGACTTAGGTGCATCTATCAATGTCATGCCATACTCGATTCACTATGCTTTGAGATTAGGTCCTTTAAAGGAAACTAAAGTTGTTATCCAATTAGTTGATCGTTCTAACGCCTACCTAGAAGGGATTGTTGAGAATGTATTGGTGCAGGTTAATGACTTAATCTTTCCAGCTGATTTTTACATTCTGAAGATGGAGGAGGATACAATCGAAAGTTCAGCCCCACTTCTATTAGGCAGGCCATTCATGAAAACGGCCAAGACCAAAATAGATGTGGAAGAGGGTACCCTCTCCATCGAGATTGACGGAGAGACTATTAAATTTAATATTTTTGAAGCTATGAAGTACCCAAATGAAGACCATTCGACCTATTCGGTTGACACTATTGATCCAACTGTGCAGGAAATTTTTGAAAAAGACATGAATGATGAGCTAGAATCGAGTGCACAATTGGATACGAAGGTTAAATGCTTGAATGGCAAGAATGCTGAAATTTACCTAGGATAGATGGCCAATCGATTCAACCCGAACCCATGAACCAGAATTCGATAAGACTGATTTTCTCTTGCTTGTTTAAGTTGCTATTTCTTTTCTTTTCTTTTAATTTTAGTATTTAATTTCTCTCACTCAATTACATTACCCATTCGGCTAAGAGATTATTGATTTGCTCCCTGTGGGATTCGACCTAGAACCACTTTTACTGCAAATATTTTATTGTGGTACTAGTATTAATTTTGAGGGCTTCGACAACCCATCACTAGGGCTAACAGTGTGATGGTCTGAATCCAATCCGGACAAAAACTGCATCCCTACAAAACTACTATCTATAGATTGATCTCCATATGCAATCTCTATCTTCTCTACAAGTTCCAGCGATTTCTCTGATATAAAAAATAGAAAAACCCTAATTTATATTTCTTACATCATAGAAACCTAATACATTTTTTCTAGAAAAGAGAAAAATAATTACAAACCATATAATCAAATTAATAAATTCGGTGTGCACAAATCTTGCCATCATCAAGAATATATAATAGAACAATTCTATAATGTATCATAATATATATAAAAATTTAAGATCGTTGGCCCACTCTAAGAACCAAATTCTCAGAGATTTTTGCTAACTGCTCAAATTGGCTAGACTAGTTCTTGCCGATTTGAGTTTTTGTTCAAATCAAGTTTGGGTTGAACCTAGTGCTCTGATACCACTATTGGAAGGGTTAGGATGCATCTATCATATGGACTGTCAAACCATGCTAAATGGCTGGGCAAAATTTCAAAGACTTCCTAATCCTTTTGGGAATCGAATTCCCTATGTTTTGAAAAACTACATTTTTCTGGATCGGTCTTGCATTGAACTAGACTAGATTTGAAACCAATCAAAGAGGGAAATGTATACCTAATATGGATACCACAAATGCAGATCCCAAGGTGAAAATCCATGCCCAATTCAGTCCTAAAACCAGCCTCCACTGAAGATGGCATAGTGTCTTGATTAGCAATATAGTTTTCAGCAAAAGTGCAACCTAACTACTTGGACCGAAATAAGGAAGTTGAGCCTGTTTTTCCTAAATTTTTCTTGAAAAAATTAGAGGAAAAACTTATCTATATCAGTCCCAAATAGCTGAGGTCAAACTGGGAAAAATTGAGAAACAAAAGAGTGCAGAGAGAACTAGAAACTACAAAAATATGAAGCTGTCCTTGATTGGTCTGGCCCCTCCTCTTTTATAATCTCTTATGGAGCTATCTCCTAATCTAATTAGGAGATAATACAGATCTAATCTAATTAGGAGATATGGAGCTATCTCCCACTTGCACTTAGGTCTAGTCAAGTACAAGCCTCAGTCCTATATTGTCCACATGTTTCTCAAACACTTTTTATGTTAATGTCTTAATCAATGGGTCTGCCACATTCTTTGCTGATGATACCTTTTGAATTCGGATTTCCCCTCTACCAACAATCTCTCATAAATCCAATGCTGTCAAATAATAGTGGAATGGGTGATATGGTAGGATTCCATATTCTAGGACTAATTTCTTCATCCGTACTACTTATTAGGTAGCCTCATTTATGGCAATGTTCTTAGCTTCGGTCATGGACTATTTTTCTTACTACATTGAATCCCAATCAGACATAGAGTTTCTAGTATTTGGGTCAAGCTAGATGTTGGCATCAGTATGCCCGACCATCTATAGTAAAGTACCATCGAAGACAAGACAATAGTCTTTAGTCCTCCATAGGTACTTTGGTATCTTTTTCATTGCAGTCCAATGCTCTTGTTTTGGGTAAGATTAGTATCTACTTACAACACTAACAGTCTGAGCAATGTCTGGTCGAGTGTACAACATAGCATACATGATGCTCCTTATAGCTGAGGCATAGAGAACCTCTTTCATGTTCTTTATATCATCAGGGGTCTAAGGTGACATTCCTTTGGAGAGAGTGACTTCATGCCTGAAAGGAATGAATCCTTTCTTGGATTTCTACATGTTGTATTTGTTGGCATTCTTGTCAACGTAAGTAGATTAGGATAATCCAATTATCCCCTTCGATATACTTCTATAGAGACGAAGTCCCAAGATATAAGAGGCTTCTCCAAGATCTTTCATGGAGAATTGTTGTAAAACCCATACCTTCACCGTAGTCAATATTCCTACATCATTCCCACTGTCTTTCTATAAACACAGGGTTCATCCGAATTCTGCTTAAAATCAAACTATTTGATTGTTGAGTCAAATTGAATGTTCTAGCTTTTGGAATAAGGGTCACATGTGAGAAGGTCTCCTCATAATTGACTCCTTCTTTCTGAGTGTATCTTTTCGCTATAAGCCATGCTTTATAGGTCTCAACCATTCCATCAGGGCCTTTCTTCTTGTAGATCCACTTGCAACCGATTTCATGGTATCTACACACTTCAGGGAGTCTATATCCAACATATCTTCCGTATAAGTCATGAGATCTTCCTCACTATCTGTAGCTTCCATCAAGTAACATTCTTGTTCATATCATAATGAATTGGAGGTCTAGAAACCTGGGTAGATGTTCTAAGTTGGATATTATTATCTAAAATTTGTAGGTTATCTCCCACTATTCCTAAGCTATCTTCGTCAAGAATAACTTTCTGGTGATGATTTTTTAGGATGTAGTTCTTTAAGAAGTAGGCATTTCGACTAAGAAACAATTTTTGTTCTCATGGGTCATAGAAAAAATACCCTACGAAGTCCTTTTTGGTAGCTTACAAATAGGTAGCGGTTGGTTTTGGATTCTAATTTGTTCACACTTGTCTTTTTGATGTGTATTGGACAACCCCATATTTTCAAGTGTCTTACACTTGGTTTCTTGCCGGTCCATAGCTTATAAGGAGTCTTAGGAACGAACTTGGATGGAACCTCAGTGTAGCACATAAATTGTAGTCTTCAATGCATGCCCCAAAAGGATTTGGGTAACTCTGAATGGATGAGGAGTGATCGAACCATATCAAATATAGTTTGATTTCTTCTCTCTGATACACCATTTAATTATGGTATAGCAGGAGGAGATAACTGTGATATAATCGCATTGTCCTTTAAGTAGTCCCTCAATTCGTTAGAGAGATTCACTTCCTCGATCTGATCAAAGGTTTTTGATTTGTCTCTCCAATTGTTTCTCGACTTCTAGTATAAACTGCTTGGATTATCCCAATCTACTTATGTTGACAAAATTGTCAACAAATACAACATGCAGAACTCCAAAAAGGGATTTGATCCTTTCAGGGGTGAAGTCACTCTCTCCAAAGGAATGTCACTTATATAGAGATAGAGGACATGAGAAAGGTTCCCTATGCCTCATCCCTAGGGAGCATCATGTATGCTATGTTGTGTATTCGGCCAAACATTGCTCAAGCTGTTAGTATTGTAAGTAGATACAAATCTTACCTAGGACAAGAGCATTGAACTACTATGAAAAACATACTAAAGTACCTATAAAAGAATAAAGACAATTGTATTATCTTCGATGGTAGTTCATTACAGATGGTCGATTATACTAATGTTGACTTCTAGCCTGACCCATATAATAGAAATTCTATATCTGGATACTTTGGAACCCTGTATAGTAAGAAAAATAGTCTACAACCGAGGCCAAGCACATTGTCATAAGTGAGGCTACCCAATAAGTAGTATGGATGAAGAAATTTATCTAAGAATTTGGAACTGTACCACGTCACCCATTCCAATGTTGTATGACAACACTAGTTTTATGATAGATTGTTGGTAAAGAGAACACCCAGATTTAGAAGGTAGCATCAATGAAGAATTTGGCAAACCAATTAAGTGAGCCACTGACACAAAAAAAGTGTTTAAGAAACATATGGATAGTATGGGGTTGAGGCCTGTACTTGATTGGACATAAGTGCAAGTGGTAGCTGTTAAACAGTGTATGTGCTCTTAGCTCTAATCAGATTGATGTACAAATACGTTTATTGTAAATGAATAAAAGTACATTATTGTTTTAGGTTGATATTGACATGTTTTTGTGAAATCACCCCTTAAATTGGACACTTATGAGACTTGTGTTAATTTAGAATGTTCTCAATCGTTGGATACACTTGGAGAGTTTATCCTGCTAAGGCTGACACTGATGTGCTACCAAAGAAGTTGGGGCAACTTATCTCAGTTGAGTAGAGAGTGCAGCACTATTCCTTGCAGCCGAGGGAGAGGTCCTCTCTTGTCGGCCAGTGCTTCATCATTATGGGCTGAGAGGTTAAGTGTAAGGCCATTTAGGATAATACCTGATGGGCTAATCTTGCATCTACCCACAGTCCCTGGGTTTTTATTAGATGGCTTGGCCCCGGGACCACTTAGTGTAAGTGTTGGGCCCATAGGGTGCATGTGATGGGCTCAGGGGGTTCGCTGGGCTTTCTAGTGAATTCGGCTAGGCCTTGTAATAGACGCTGAGCCGAACCCATGTGGCTGATGTGTAGATCAATGCTTGGGTCCCACGCTGTACAAAGAAGCCCCAACTGGGCAGTAGGTTGGAAGACTATTGAGCACTTAATACATATTGGGCCTAAAGCCCATTTCGATCTAGGCTGACTTGATCAGTCACTTAAAGAGGCGGATCTGAGATTTGATTACGCCCAAAAGCTGATCTAATCTACAGATAGGATTAAGAGGAGTCCTAATCCAAATACCGATTTGGATAAGGGAAACTCCTAATATGATTAGGAGGTTTCTTAATCACCAAGAAATAGGAGGAAACCCTAATTTCAAATTACTTGAATTCGAACCCTGGGTGTTTTAGTAGAACACTCTCTACATTCTTGAGATAGGATCTCAGATAACCCTAGAGAAGAAAATAGCAGTTTGCCACATTCTTCTCTGGCATTCTCCTCTAGTAGCCGCTGCCATATTTTCTGCCAGTTCGAGTTTTAAGATTATCCCCTATCCAAATACAGATTTGGATTGGGATAACTCCTAATAGGATTAGGAGGTTTCTTAATCACTAAGAAAGGAGAAAACCCTAACAGAGAATTACAAGAATTCGACCTAGGGTTTTGTAGTGACACTCTCTGCAATCTGAGATAGGATCTCACCTCCCCTAAGCTGAAAACTGCATTCATGCCTCTTTCAGCCTTAGGGATCTCCTCCAGCCTCCGCCACCTTGCTGCATAGTTCGAACTCCATTGAAGGGAAAATCAAGAAATTTGTTCTTGATATCAGTCTTTGCTGAAAGGCTGATTTGGTTCGGTGCTCTAAGCCTCCAATGAGTTCTTGTGAAGAGTTCGGTACGTGAGACGTACACTGTTGGTAATGCCCCATCATCACTGTGTCATCTTCAGTGGGAGCAGATCTTGGATCTTTCTTTGGTTGTGAACACCGACGTTGGGAGATTTCGATTCTCCATATCAGGTATAACCCTTCCCTTGATCTTTGGTTCAGATCTGGTCTGGTTTGGTTCGAGTAGATCCTTGAATATTTTTTATTCTAAAATCATGGAATACGATTCCCAGTTGAATGAAAGGTAGTAAATTTTTGAAATTCGCCCACCCATTCCGCAATCTTTTTGGTGTCCATACGATGGATCCTACCATTCCTTCAGTGGTATCAGAGTCAGGTTCGAATCTTGAACCAAAAAGATCAGATCTGAACTTACGCAAATCGGTAGAAGCTATTCTATCCAGGTATTGCGTAGTTCGCTGTTTAATTTCAAGAAACTGTTTCTTGTTGAGGGCGATTGATCTGAAATTAATTTTTGTTACATCTGAAATTTATTTAGAACTGTTCTTTATTTAATTCTTGATTTAATGGATTATTCGTACCTGGAGATCGAAGTGCAGAATTGGAGCAGATTGTCTGCGCATCCCTTTTGTAATTTCTATTCAATTCGGTCTATAAAATATTTTTTTTTCTTCTAGATTGAATGTATAGGATTCAATCAAGGATGTAATTAATTAATAGAAATAGGATTTCTGTTTTTTTTTTTTTATTTTCTTGATTAAAGAAGATGGCGACGTTAGAGATTTGCAGATGTAGAGATCGCATTCTACGTTTTGCAGTTTATAAAACTGCAACCCTAGTGATTAACCTCTGTTTTACAGGTGGTGCGAACAGTCCATATCTGATTTATGATTGTCTAAAATCAGAAATATTAATTTTAGATCTTTCTTGAATTAATTCTTGAATTGAAAATCAGTTTCGGGCCATCTCGGACCAGATTGGACCAAATCAATTTGGACCGAGTCTAAGGTTCGAAAGGGGACTGTTTTCAGTCTAGATTTATCAAACTTTTAGGCCCATAACTGATGTTCAATTGCAGGGATTAATTTGGCCCACCTTGTAAAGCCCAGTTTTAAAGAGTTTAAACTGCAAAAGCCCACTTTTGTGAGAAAAGCTATATGGGCCGAACTGCTAACTGCTATTCAGCCCATATACCTAGATGATATTAATTGTTAATATTGTGGTTTTGTTGGGCTGGTTAATGAGCTTTACAGCTAGTGATTGATCGGATCAATTCTTCCATATCATGTGATGTGTGGATGTTTGATGTGTTGCGAACATGGGCCATAAGCACTTGGCCCATGATAATTCGTTAGTGGCTCTTGCGCACACCATGGCTGAATGCACATCATTGCCATGGTGTCCCATAAGGTCATTGGATGACCCCCTCTTTGCATGGTGGGCCCCACAACCCTGAAAAGGGAAGCGTGCAGAAACCCTAGCCTATTTAGGCCCACCAGAACTCTGACTTTATGAAAGTCAGTGGGAGCCACTTTGGTTTGACCTAAATTAAAACTAGGGCGTAATTTTGTTCCCTCCAGTAATATGAGTGCATGTGATAGGGAGATCCATATGATGGACTCTCTAAAGGCCTTCCATCATTAGCACAATGATGGTCCTTCAGTAAAGAGGAAACGCACCATAAAATTGGGATATCCATTTGTTGTTGGGTCTGTCAGAGTGTTTCATAAGATGATAAGGGCGTCATATATCGATGTGGGAGGGGCTTCCCCAGAAAATGGGAACTCTCTCACGGTACCTTGGCGTAACCTGAATACGATGGGTGAGCACTCACTGGACAGAAAGGTTTACCTGAAAACAGCTCTGATCCTTGTCTGATAGAGGCCAAAGGGAAACTCATATGAAGAGTGGATGTGATCCGTCGCAGAAAGGTGGTGGGGTTATGTAGATGAAACAGTTGGCTCCACGCACCCTATGTGATTTCCCACATTTCCAAAGACATTTCGCCGTTTCCGTCACTAAGATAGGAAGGAAATCTCAGAGATGAACAAATAGAAATGGAACATAGATTAAAAGTCATATCTATGTAGGTAACATGAATCAAACTAAGGTTGTGGACTAACGTTTTGCTGTTTTATCAGAAAATGGCAAGCGGACAATTTGCTACGTTGCTTGACGACAACAAGCTTAAGGGACCCAATTATGTCGACTGGTACAAAAACCTTATGCTGGTCCTGGCTTTAGAAAAACAGGATAAGGTGCATAAAAATCATGCTCCCGATCGTTCGGGGGACAGGGCTTCTGAGGCCCGAAGGAGAGAATACCAAGAATGGGAGGATAAAAACTCCCTGGCGCGCTGCTATATCATAGCCTGTTTGGACAATCCGATATAGAGGCAGTTCGATCAGATCGAACTCGCTAAAGACATATTGGATAGTCTAAAAAGTATGTACGAAGATCATAATCGTTCTACTCGACAGAAGGTCCTGAAATAGTTCATGATCGCGCAGATGACTAAGGGGCAGCAAGTGCTTTACCATTGTCTTCGGATGATGGGCTACATAAACGAGCTGGAGGCCCTTGGTTATGGGCTAGATCTGGTCACACAGATCGATGCTATTCTCAACTCTCTGCCTTCATCTTTCAATCCGTTCATTGTGAATTATAATATGAATAATCTGAATGTCAGCGTCCAAGAGCTCAGCAATATGTTGCAAAGAGCTAAGGAACTAATAAGGAAGGATGAGCCGATAGCCATGCTTGTTGAAGCTGGCAAATCAGGCAAGAAAATGAAGGCATAGAGAAAGACTCAGAAGAAGGCCACCAAATCTAAGAAACAAAAGAAAGACAAGGCATCTGATGCCTATCACTTCTGTAAACAGGCCGACAACTAGAAGAGGAATTGTCCTGCCTACCTGGAATCTAAGAAAGGTACTTTCGAAACATGTGTCATGGAAACTAATTTATAAGTGACTTCTGTGTCCTAGTGTTGATTCCGGGGCTTCAACTCATACGTGTAACTCACTGCAGGGGTTCAAAGTAAGTAGAAGGCTGAGTGAAGGAGAGGTGACACTTTACTTGGGGACTTCTACAAGTGTTGCAGCTACGGCGATAGGACCCGTGGAATTAAGTTTTAGAGAAGGGATTCTTGTACTGAAAGACTATCTTTATGTACAAAATCTAAGAAGAAATTTGATTTATGTTTCTAAACTATGTGTGGATGGATATACTGTCTCTTTTAGTAATATGATTACTATCAAAAAGAACAACAAATTCATCGCATGCGGGGAACTGGAGAATGGTCTCTATGTTCTACATCCTTCTCTAGAAACTAACTTAACCGAAACTACGTCGGTCGAAATCCCCAAGAAATGGACTCGTGACATGGTTAGTCCCCCGTGCCTGTGGCATTACCGACCTGGCCATATCGGTATTGACCGAATCACAAGATTTGTAAAGGATGGTCCTTTGGGTTTTCTAACCGTAGAAAACCTTCCCACTTGTGAGCCTTGCCTTAGAGGCAAGATGACAAAGCGGCCAATTAACGGTAAGCCTGAAAGATGTACAACCACGCTTGACCTTATACATAGTGATGTATGTGGTTCCCTGAGTGTTAGGACCTGCAACCAACACGTGTATTTCATCACCTTTACAGATGATTTTTCACGATATGGCTACGTGTACCTAATGAGACATAAATCTAAATCCTTTGAAAAGTTCAAAGAGTTCAGACAAGAGGTCGAGAAACAGTTAGGGAGAGAAATTAAGGCCATTCGATCAAATCGAGGTGGCGAGTATCTCTCTGACGAATTCAGGGACTACTTGAAGGCCAATGGGATTATCTCATAGTTAGCTTCTCCTGCAACACCGCAACTTAACGGTGTTTCAGAGAGAAGGAATAGGACATTGTTAGACATGGTCCGGTCACTTCTCACACGCTCGGAATTGCCCACATCCTTTTGGGGATATGCGTTAGAGATCGCAATTTACATGCTGAATCGAGTTGCAACCAGATCGGTTCTGAAAACTCCATACGAACGGTGGACCGGAAAGAAACCAAGTGTCAGACACTTGAAGATTTGGGGTTGTCCTGCGCACATTAAAAGAACGAGTGCGGACAAGTTATAATCCAAAACCAGCCGTTGCCTATTTGTAGGCTACCCAAAGGATTCAGTGGGTTATCTTTTCTATAACCCAAGTGAGCAGAAAGTGTTTTGCAGTTGAAATGCCCTGTTCTTAGAGACAGATTATATCTTGGACACTCATCGTCAAGAAATAGTTCTTGATGAGGAGAGCTCAGGACCAGTGGGAGATGTCCCACAGGTTCTAGGTAGTGACCAACCTATAAGATCCATCCGGGTATCCAAGCCACCAGTCCGTTATGGTTATGACCAGGATTGTTACCTAGAGGAAGCCTTGACTAGTGAAGAGGATCCTGTGCCTTACACGGAAGCTATGTTGGACATAGATTCCCAAAAGTGGGTGGAGGCCATGAAAGTTGAGATGGACTCGATGGAGGCCAATGGAGTCTGGACTCTAGTAGATCCGCCCTCCAGGGTAAAAGCAATTGGTTGCAAATTGATCTATAAGAGGAAGAAGGGCCCCGATGGCATGATTGAGACCTACAAAGCTCGTTTGGTGGCGAAAGGGTATACTCAGAAAGAAGGCATCGACTATGAGGAAACCTTTTCGCCCCTGGCCATGCTTAAATCCATTAGGATCCTACTAGTTGGAGCAGCATACCATGACCATGAGATTTGGCAAATGGATGTCAAAACCGCGTTCCTGAATGGAGATCTTTGTGAAGATATCTACATGCAGCAGCCACAAGGCTTCATTGCTGCTGGTCAGGAACAGATGGTATGTAAACTTAATAGATCCATATATGGACTTAAGCAAGCTTCTAGAAGTTGGAGCATCCGTTTTGACTCTGCCGTCAAATCGTTTGACTTTGAGCATAATCCGGATAAGCCCTGTGTTTACAGGAAGTCCAGTGGGGATAAGGTCACCTTTTTGGTATTGTATGTGGAAGATATCCTACTCATTGGGAATGATGTAGGAATGTTGACTTCAGTCAAAGTATGGCTTTCACAATAGTTCTCCGTGAAAGATCTTGGAGATGCTTCCTATATACTGGGTCTTCTACTCTTTAGAGATAGGTTGAAGTGAATAATTGGATTATCCCAGGTTGCTTACATTGACAAAATTGTCAAAAGGTACAACATGGAGAACTCCAAGAAAGGAAACGTTCCTTTCAGGTACAGAGTCACTCTCTCCAAGAAGATGTCTCCCAAGACTTCTGAGGAGATTGAGGGAATGAAAGATGTTCCCTATGCCTTAGCCGTAGGGAGCATCATGTATGTGATGAGACTGAAAAGAACCCTATTTTTGTCCCCTAATTTTCTTCTTTTTACATTACTTTAGCACTTAAATGAACTTATTACTCTTGTATTTCGATTCAGGGCAATAAAGAAGGCAATTGGAATAAAACAGGGCAAATCGGGTGATTTTGCACAGTTTCGGCGACAGTCAGTAGTTGGACAATTCAAGAAGAATTAGAAAGATGAAAGGAAGGCCCACAACTTTTATGTTTTGGGTTTTGACAGATTTGGCCCGCAGTGAGTACGAAAATGAGCCCGAAGTCGGAGCAAGTTCATAGCCAGGCCCATTTCACAACTTAAGCCCAACTCGCAGAAGTACCTTGAAGCAGCCCAACTCGAATTCAAGAGTCAAGAGTCCAAATCATGAATTTAATCTCCAAAGAGAGAGTCTTATCAGATCTAAAGTGTTAAATGTAATCCTAGAGAGATAAGAAGATTGAGATTAGATCATTAGAAAAGAGATAGGAAAGAATTAGTTCAAAGAAGATCAAGACTCCCTAAAGATAAGATGATCTCCTAAAAGGAGTTGAAAAACAACCCTCTCCTTTGGCTATATAAAGACGGGGGCGAACCAGCTCTAGCATCACTCACTCCAAAATCCAAGAGATCATCAAGAAGACCAAGAAGCTCAAGAAAGCAGTTCGGCCATGGAGAAGCAAAGCATGGAGATTGTGCAGATCATGAGTCGCTAACCTTCTTTTTCTGGTTCAAGGGGGGAGGTTCGATTGTGTCATTGTGAGGTTCTGTAGTTAATTTATTTTCTTGCTTTTTAATTCAAKTATTCATTGATTCTTGAGCATATTTTTAGTGGATGTTAATGTTAATTAGTTTGACAAACTGAATTAATGTTGATTTTTCTACTGCTATCCAAGGTTTCGGTG
>NW_010729263.1:328045-341568 GCF_000365185.1 Nelumbo nucifera
AGGATCGATGGCCAATCGATTCAACCCGAACCCTTGAACCAAAATTCGGTAAGACTGATTTTCTCTTGTTTGTTTAAGTTGCTATTTATTTTCTTTTCATTTAATTCCAGTATTTAAATTCTCTCACTCAATTACATTACCCATTCGGCTAAGAGATTATTGATTTGCTCCCTGTGGGATTTGATCTAGAACCACTTTTACTGCAAATATTTTATTATGGGACTAGTATTAATTTTGAGGGCTTCGACAACCTGTCAGTATGCCATGCTATGCACTCGCCCTGACATTGGTCAGGCGGTGAGTGTCGTAAGTAGGTTCCAGGCCAACTCAAGGCAGGAGCATTGGGCTGTTGTGAAGAACATACTCAAATACCTTCGAAGGACAAAAGAGTTTTGTCTGGTATTCGATGGTAGTTCACTACAAATTCTGAGGTATACTAATGCGGATTTCCAGTCGGATCTAGATGATAGAAAGCCTATATCTAGGTACGTTTTCACGATAGGATCGTGTGCTGTTTGCTGGAAAAGCAGCAAACAGGGGTCCACGACAGACTCCACAACCAAAGCCGAGTACATTGCCGCAAGTGAAGCTGCCAAAGAAGCCGTGTGGATGAAGAAGTTCGTTCACAAATTAGGAGTGGTTCCATCCAGCACATTACCCATCCCGTTGTTGTGTGACAACAATGGAGCGATCACCCAGGCTAAGGAGTGATGCGAATAAAAATTATCATATTCTTATCTATGAATATTCAGTATTTCTACACTTAATTTACATTTAATTGGACTCATTACTCGGGTATTTTGTTTCAGGGCAAGGAAAGAAGGCGTCAGGAGAAAAACAAGGCTAATCGGATGATTTTGCACAGTTTCAGCATTGTTCAGTCACATCCAGACTCTGATTGGGATGATTCAAGATGAACCGGGAAGATTGGGATGATTGGGATGATTCCAGAAGTCGAAGAAAATTCGTAGAAAAGCCTTACAGCAGCCCAATTTATTAAAGAAGCCCAACTCGAATTCAAGAATGCAGAGTCCTATCAGATTTAAATTTCAATGTAATTCTAGAAGGATAAGATGATTAAGATTACTAGATAAGAGATAAGATAGGATTAGATCAAAACCAATTAGGACTTTATAGTTTTGAGGATAATCTCCTAAGAGGAGTTGGAGAGAGCCCCTCCTCCTAAAGCTATATAAAGGGGGGGGGCGGGGGACCAGCCTAGGGTATCAATGAAGGAATCAATTACTGAAGTTCCCTCTGAAGTAATCAAGAAGATCATCAAGAAAGCTTCAAAAAGGAGATCAGCATCAAGAAAGCTTCAAGAAGGAGGTGGCGGCAAGAAGAAGAGGAGATCTCAACTCTAAGGGCAAAATCATGAGTTCTTTCTTTCCTCTTGTTTGCTTTGTTTCCTTCATCATGAACTGATTTATTTATAGCTAAGGTTGTGGAAAGCCTAACCATGATATTGAATATATTTTTATCATTATGATTTATCCAAGATCGTAATTTCCATATAGTCTATGAGTTATTTGTTTAATGCGATTAGGAATGGCCATCTCTTAATTGATTAGGTTTATATGAATGAATCGGGAGAGGAATTCATATATTAGACCACATAATGCATGGTGTGAATTGAATGGTATATAGGGATATATACACATGATTCATCAGAATATACAAGTTTTTCTTGCACTTAATGCATTTCTATTTTGAGAACTCTAGTCGAGGGATCGAGGGGTTACTTGATAGAAGTAGGTTTAATATATCTTGGGAAAGAATATTAAATAAAATTGGAAAAACTTCAGCTTATGAGAATGACAAATTATCTTGGTTAATCTCATCCATTAATATTCGTTGGAATGGTTAGGCAGACCAATGGTCCTAGTGATTTCAATCAATTGTAGCATATTCAGTTATTGATTACCCTTGCTTTTATTTTCTTTTTCTATTTTTAATTTTTAGTAGTTCTTATTGTGGGATTTGAATTTCGGTTGTCCAAATAAGAAAGGAAGGCTGTAGTTCTAAAAATTATTTTGTTAAATCCTCGTGGGAACGATATTTTTATACTACTTGATAACTAGTGCACTTGCTATGGTTATATTTATAGCTATCAAGGAGCCTCGGGCCCACTCGATGTCAAAGCACATTGAGAGGAAGTACCATGTACTGCGAGAGATCATTGGTAGAGAGGACATCCTGATTCAGAAGGTAGCGTCAGCGGATAATGTGGCAGACCCATTAACTAAGCCACTCACACAGAAGGTGTTTGAGAAAGTATGGGATTCCGACTTGTACTAGATTGAACCTAAGTGCAAGTGGGAGCTGTTGGACAGTTTTTGTATGCCCTTAGCTTCAACCGATTTTGATGTTCTTTTGATATTTAATGTAAGTAAATAAAGTACATGTTTGGACCAGATTTCCAGTATTGCCCTGGACCATGGAGATTGATGGGCAAAACTGGAAAGTTACACCTGACCCCTAGATCCGATTATGGTACTACACTAGGTGTCGGATCGGGCTTTCTTTGATATGCCAATCAGTGAGATCCTTAGCGGGGGTCAAAACCTGGGTATGTTGGGACAGTCTGAGAATTCATCTGAGTGGATGATCATAGTGACGGGATCAGCCCCTTTGTTAGACAAAGCTAATGATCGGGGATGCACTCTCTCTGATGGAAACCAAACTGCCGGCAGTTGATTTCAATCGTTGGAATTTTTTTTTGCAAAATCTATATATATGATATATACTTACATATGGTTTCAAAATGTTTGCAAATGCTTTTAATTCCTGGGATCCATGTGAGTAGAGAGTGCAGCACTGTTCCTTGCAGCCGAGGGAGAGGTCCTCTCTTGTCGGGCAGTGCTTGATCATTATGGGCTGAGAGGTTAAGTGTAAGACCATTTAGGATAATACCTGATGGGATAATCTTGCATCTGCCCATAGTCCCTGGATTTTTATAAGATGGCTTGGCCCAAGGACCACTTAGTGTAAGTGTTGGGCCCATAGGGTCCATGTGATGGGCTCAGGGGGTTCACTAGGCTTCCAGTGAATTCGGCTAGGCCTTGTAACAAAGGCTGGGCCGAACCCATGTGGCTGATGTGGAGATCAACGCTTGGGTCCCACACCATACAAAGAAGCCCAACTGGGCAGCAGTTTGGAAACTTATTGAGCACTGATTACTTATTGGGCCTAAAAGCCCATTTTGAACTGGGCTGATATGATCACCCACTTAAGGGGGCGAATCTGTAGATAGGATTAACTTTCTGATGAGATCCGGAGTGGGCTGATCTAATCTGCAGATAGGAACATGTTCATCACACCTGAAAACTTTTAATCACACAATAGAATATGTTCATTGCTCCTAAGAAACTTGCTCATCACACCTTATAACATGTTCATCGCACTAGAAAACTTGCTCTTCGCACCTCAGCACATGTTCATCACACCTAAAAATTTGCTCATCGCACCTTAAAACATGTTCACAATGCCTGAAAACTTTCTCATCGCACCAAAAAACTTGCTCATCGCACCTCATAACATGTTATTCCACCTAAAAACTTTCTCTTTGCACCTCACAATATGTTCATCACACCTGAAAACTTTCTCAATTCACCCCTATTCATCACACTTAAAAACTTGCTCATCGCATCTCAAAACATATTCGTCGCACCTGAAATCTTTCTCAATGCTCTTCAGAACATGTTCATCACAGCTTAGAAAATGTTCATCGCGCTTGAAAACTTGCTCATTGCACCTCAGAACATGTTCATCGCTCCTAAAAATTTGCTCATCGCACCTAAAATCTTTTCATCGCACCTAAGAACATATTCATTGCACCTAAAAACTTTCTCATCGCACCTCAGAACATGTTCCTCACAGCTAAAAACCTTTTCATCGCACCTCAGAACATGTTCATCACACCCGAAAACATGCTCATCGCACCTCATAACTTCATCATACCTTAGAACATGTTCAACACACCTAAAACCTTGCTCATCGCACCTTAAAATATGTTCATCACACCTAAAATCTTTCTCATCGCACCTCAGAACATGTTCATCACACCAAAGCTTTCCCATCGCACCTCAGAGCATGTTCATCACACCTTAGAACATGTTCATCACACCTAAATACTTTCCCATCACACCTCAGGACATCTCAATCACACCCAATAACTTTCTCATCGCACCTCAGTACTTGTTCTTCTTACTTGAAAAGTTCATCATTGCAGCTAAGAACATGTTCATCGCGCCTAAAACAAGTTCATCATTGCACCTCAGAACTTGTAATCACACTTGAAAACTTGTTCATCGTACCACAAAACATGTTCGTCGCACCTAAAAATTGCTCATCTTAACTTAGAATATGTTCATCACATGTAAACATGTTGATCGTACCTAAAAATTTTCTCATCGTACCTCAGAACATGTTTATCACACCTGAAAACATTCTCATCACACCTCAGAACATGTTCATCGCACCTAAAACCTTGCATATTACACCATAGAACAAGTTCATCGCACCTGAAATCTATCTCATCACACCTCAGAACATGTTCATCGCACCTAAAAATTTTCTCGTCGCCCCACAGAACATGTTCATCACACCTGTACACTTGTTCATCGCATTTCATATTTTCTTCATTCCATCTAAAAACTTGTTCATTGCACCTCAGAACATGTTCATCACACCAAAAAACTTGCTCATCACACCTAAAAACTTTCTAATCGCACCTCAGGACAAGCTCATAACACCTGAGAACTTGCTCATGCACCTCGGAACATGTTCTTCGCTCCTAAAACTTGCTCATTGCACCTAAAAACTTGCTCATTGCACCTCACAAACTGTTCATCGCACCTGAAAACATGCTCATCACACCTCAGAACAGGTTCATCGTGCCTAAAAACATGCTTACTCAGAACATGTTCATTGCACCACAAACTCACTCATCGCACCTAAGAACATGTTAATCACACCTGAAAACATGCTCATCACACCTACAAATTTTCATTGCACCTCAAAACATGTTCTTTGTGCCTAGAAACTTGCTTATCGCACCTCAAACATGTTAATCACACCTGAAACTTGCTCATCACACATCAAAACATTTTCAACACACCTAAAAAGTTGCTCATGCTAACTTAGAACATGGTCATCACACATGAAAACGTGTTCACTACACCTCATAACTTCTTCATCGCACCAAAAGTCTTGCTCATTGCACCTCAGAACATATTCATCGCACAAAAATATTTGCTCATCGCACCTCAAAACATGTTCATTGCACCTAGAAACTTTCTCTTCATACCTCAGAATATGTTCATCACACCTGAAAGCTTTTCATCACACAATAGAATATGTTCATTGCTCCTAAAAAACTTGCTCATCACACCTTATAACATGTTCATCGCACTAGAAAACTTACTCTTCGCACCTCAGCACATGTTCATCGCACCTAAAAATTTGCTCATCGCACCTTAAAACATGTTCATCATGCCTGAAAACTTTCTCATTGCACCAAAAAAATTGTTCATTGTAGCTTAGAAAATGTTCATTGCACCTGAAAACTTGCTCGTCACACCTCAGAACATGTGCATCACTCTTAAAAATTTACTCATCACACCTTAAAAATTTCATTGCACCTGAGAATATGTTCATCACACCTAAAATCTTTCTCATCGCACTACAGAACACATTCACCACACTTGTAAACTTGTTCTTCACATCTCATATTTACTTCATCGCATCTAAAAGCTTGCTCATTGCACCTCAGAACATGTTCATCGCACCTCAAAACTTTCACTTCGCACCTCATAACAATTTGATCACACCTGAAAACTTTCTCATTGCTCCTCAGAACATGTTCATCGCACCTAAAAGCATGCTAATCGCACTTCAAAACATATTCATCGCACTTGAAATCTTTCTCACTGCCCCTCAAAACATGTTTAACACAACTTAAAAATATTCATCGCACCTGAAAACTTGCTCATCACACCTCAGAACATTTTCATCGCTCCTAAAAATATGCTCATCGCACCTGAGAACATGTTCATCACACCTAAAGACTTTCTCATCGCACCTCAGAACGTGTTCTTCACACTTGAAAACTTTCTCATCGCACCTTAGAACATGTTCATCACACCTAAAAACTTGTTCATCACACTTCAGAACATGTTCATCTCACCTAGAACATGCTCAACGCACCTGAAATCTTTCTCGTCGCACTTGAGAATAAGTTCATCACACCAAAAATCTTGCTCATCGCACCTAAAAACTTTCTCATCGCACCTCAGAACAAGTCCTTTACACTTGAGAACTTGCTCATGCACCTCAGAACATGTTCATCTCAACTTAAAACATGTTCATTGCACCTAAAAACTTACTAATCACACCTTAGAAGATGTTCATCGCATTAAAAACTCTCATCGCACCTTAGCAAATGTTCATCGCACCTCAGAAAATGTTCATCTCATTTAAAAACGTGGCATTGCACCCCAGAACATGTTCTTTGCTCCTAAATACTTCCTCATCGCACCTTATAACATGTTCATCTCACTTGAAAAGTTGCTCTTTGCTCCTTAGAACATGTTCATCACACCTGAAAACTTTCTTGGCGCACCTCAAAACATGTTCATTGCACCTAAAAACTTTCTCATCGCACCTCAAAACATGTTCTTCTTACTTGAAAAGTTCCTCATTGCAGCTCAAAACATGTTCATCGCACTTGGAAAGTTTCTTATCTTACCTCAGAACATGTTCATAACACCTAAAAACTTTCTCCTTCCACCTCAGAACATGTTCATCGCACCAAAAACCTTGTTCATCGCACCTCAGAACATGTACAACGCACCTGAAATCTTCCTCATCGCACTTCAGAACATGTTCATCACACCAAAAAACTTGCTTATCGCACCCCAGAACATGTTCGTTGCACCTAAAAACTTGCTCATCGCACCTCAGAACATGTTTGTTGCACCAGAAATCTTTCTCACCGCTCCTCAGAACATGTTCATTGCTCCTAAAAACTTGTTCATCGCAACTCAGAAATGTTAATCACACCTAATAACTTCCTCATCGCACCTCAGAACATTTTCATCGTACCTTAGGAGATGCCCATCACACCTCAGAACATGTTCATCGCACCTGAAAACTTGCTCATTGCACCAAAGAATATGTTCATCATGCTTGAAAACCTATTCATCGCACCTCAGAATATGTTCATTGCACCTCAAAACTCGCTCATTGCACCTAAGAATATGTTAATCACACCTGAAAACTTGCTCATCGTACCTTAGAACATGTTAATTGCACTTGAAAACTTTCTCATCGCATCTTAGAACATGTTCATCGCACGTAAGAACTTTTCGATTGCACCTCTAGACATCTCAATCACACCCGATAACTTTCTCATCGCACATGAAAACTTTCTCATCTAACCTGAAAAACATGTTCATTGCACCTCAAAACTCGCTCATCGCCCCTAAGAACTTGTTAATCACACTTGAAAACTTGCTCATCACACCTCAAAACAAGTTCACCGCACTTAAAAACTTGATCATCTTAACATAGAATATGTTCATCGCACCTAAAAGCTTTCTCATCGTACCTCAAAATATGTTCATCACACTTGAAAATTTTCTCATCGCACCTCAAAACATGTTCATCGTGTAGACATATATAGCTCGTGCAGACTCCCTATGAATACCCTAACATTCGTAATCTGGCTCTGGGAAGCGAGTCTAGGAAGGACAATGGGTTGAACCCATGGTGAGGCCCACTTGTGCCTAAACACGTGCAAGCCCACTATGATGAAGCACTTTATTGATTGCCACGAGTCATTAACAAATACTAACCTTCAGATGATGATGTTGTTAGATAGTTTTGTATGCCCTTATCTCCAATCAGTTTTGATGTATTTTTGACATTTAGTGTAAATAAATAAAGTACATGTTTGATTCATGTTGTATGGTATATTTCTGTGTAAGACCCTTAAACTGGACACTTAATGAGACTCGTGTTAGTTTAGAACAATCACAACCATTGGATAAGTCTGGGGAGATTTATCCTACCAAGGTTGACACTGGTGTGCTGCCAAGTGTTGGGGTGGCTTGTCTCAGCCACCAGGGTGAGACCTAAGGCACACGCAGTGTAGGATTATTTCAATCCTTGAACCAGACCAGATTTCCGGTATTGCCCTGGACCTTGGAGATTGATGGGCAAAACTGGAAAATTACGCTTAACCCCTAGACTCGATTATGATATTGCACTAGGTGTCAAATTGGGCTGTCTTTGATATGTCAATCAGTGAGATCCTTAGCGGGGGTCAAAACCTGGGAATGTTGGGACAGTCTAAGAATTCATCTGAGTGGGTGATCATAGTGACAGGATCAGCCCCTTTGACGGACAAAGGTAATGATCAGGGATGCACTCTCTCCAATGGAAACCAAACTGCCGACAATTGATTTCAATTGTTGGAATTTTGTTTTGGAAATTTTATATATATGATATATATATATATATATATACATATACGGTTTTAAAATGTTTGCAAATGGTTTTAATTCCCGGGATCCATGTGAGTAGAGAGTGCAACACTATTCCTTGTTGCCGAGGGAGAAGTCCTCTCTTGTCGGGCAGTGTCTGATCATCATGGGCTGAGAGGTTAAGTGTAAGGCCATTTAGGGTAATACCTGATGGGCTAATCTTGCATTTGCCCACAGTCCCTGGGTTTTTATAAGATGGCTTGGCCCAGGGACCACTTAGTGTAAGTGTTGGGCCCATAGAGTCCATATGATGGGCTCAAGGGGTTTAGTGGGCTTTCCAGTGAATTCGGCTAGGCCTTGTAACAAAGGCTGGGCTGAAACCATGTGGCTGATGTGTAGATCAATTCTTGGGTCCCACGCCATACAAAGAAGCCCAACTGGGCAGTAGTTCGGAAACTTATTGAGCACTGATTACTTATTGGGCCTAAAAGCCCATTTCGACCTGGGCTGATATGATCACCCACTTAAGGGGGCGTATCTGGGATTAGGGTTAGCTAAAGGATTAGGTTTTTAACCCTATCCACTCTTGGAGACCAAATTCGAATGTGATTTGAATCTGGTAACCTCCTGATAAGATCAGGAGTGGGTTGACCTAATCTGCAGATAGGATTAAGATTATCCCCTATCCAAATACAGATTTGGATTGGGATAACTCCTAATAGGATTAGGAGGTTTCTTAATCACTAAGAAAGGAGGAAACCCTAATCTTGAAACACAAGAATTTGACCTAGGGTTTTGCAGTGACTAACCTTCTGCAAGCTTGAGATAGGATCTCATCTTCCTAAGCTGAAATCTGCATCCACGCCACTTTCAGTCTTAGGAACTCCTCCTTGCGCCGCCGCCTTACTGCTTGGTTTGAACTCCTCTGAAGGGACGATCAAGAAGCTTGTTCTTGAGATCAGTCTTTGTTGAAAGACTGAATTGGTTCGGTGCTCTAAGCCTCCAACGGATTCTTGTGAAGAGTTCGGTACGTAGGACGTACACTGTTGGTTCTTCCCCACCGTCGCTGTGTCATCTTCAGCGGGAGCAGATCTTGGATCTTTCTTTGGGCGTGAACACCGACATTGGGAGATCTTGACTCTCTGTATCAGGTATAACCCTTCCCTTTGATCTAGGTTCAGATCTGGTCTGGTTTGGTTCGAGTAAGATCCTTGAATCTTGATTCTAAAATCAGGGAATACGATTCCTAGTTGGAAGAAGGGTAGGAAATTTTTGAATTTCGCCCACCCATTCCACAACCTTTTTGGCGTCCATACGATGGACCCTACCATTCTTTCAGTGGTATCAGAGCAACAGGTACGAAACTTGAACCAAGAAATCAGATCTGAACCTGCGGAATTCGGTAGAAGCTGTTCTATCTGGGTATTGCACAAATTGCAGTTTTATTTTAAAAAATTGTTTCTTGTATGGGTGATTGATCTGAAATTAATTTTCATTAAATCTGAAATTTAATTTAGAACTGTTCTTATTTTATTTCAGATTTAATGGACTGTTCGTACATGGAGTTCGAAGAGCAGATTTGGCGCAGAATGTCTGCGCACCTGTTATTCGCGGTTTCTATTCATTCTGGTCTATAAAATAATTTTTTTTATTTTTTCTAGACTGAATGTATAGGATTCAATCAAGAATGTAATTAATTAATAGAAATAGGATTTCTATTTTTTTATTTTCTTGATTGAGAAGGCGGCGGCGCTGGAGATTTGCAGATGAAGAGTTCGCTATCTGCATTTTTGCAGTTTGGGAAACTGCAACCCTAATTATTAACCTCTGTATTGCAGGTTGTACA
The DNA here is from genome assembly GCF_000365185.1 of Nelumbo nucifera. The sequence continues at coordinate 338,378 of NW_010729263.1, forward strand.
AACAATCCAGATCTGTTTTTGATTGTCAAAAATTTAGAATTTTAATTTCAGATCTTTCATTGAATTGTTTCTTGAATTAAAAATTGTTTTTGCACCGTTTCGGACCAGATTGGAACAAAACTGTTTGGACCGAATCTAGGGTTCGAAAGGGGCTGTATTCAGTCCTGTTATTTCCCACTTTCAAGTCTGAAATCAATTTTTAATTGTTAGAACCAATTCGGCCCAAACTTTAAAGCCCAGTTTTAAGGGGTTAAAACTGCAAAAGCCCAGTTTTACCTAAAAGCTATATGGGCCGAACTGCTAACTGCGATTCAGCCATATACCTAGATGATATTACTTGTTAATGTTGTGGTTTTTAAATGGACTGATTAATGGGCTTTACAGTATGTGATTGATTGGATCAATTCTTCCATATCATGCGATGTGTGGATGTATGATATGCTACGACGATAGGCCATAAGCACTTGGCCCATGATGATTCGTTAGTGGCTCTTACGCATACCATGGCTGAATGCACATTGTTGCCATGGTGTCCCTTATGGTCATTGGATGATCCCTTCTTGTCATGGTGGGCCCCACAACCCTGAAAAGGGGCGCGTAAGGAAACCCTAGCCGAATTGGGCCACCATAAATCTGACTTTATGAAAGTCAGTGGGAGCCACTTTGCTTTGACCTAAATTAACTAGGGCATAAATTTTTGTTCCCTTTAGCAAATATGGGTGCATGTGATAGGGAGATTCATGTGATAAACTCTCTAAAGGCCTTCCGTCATTAACATGATGATGGGTCCCTCAGTAATGAGGAAACACTCCATAAAATTGGACTATTCATTTGTTGTTGGGGCTGTCATAGTGTTTCATAAGATGATAGGGGCGTCATAGACCGATGTGGGAGGAGCTTCACTAGAAAATGGGAACTCTCTCATGGTACCTTGGCGTAATCTGAATATGATGGGTGAGCACTCATTGGACAGAAAAGTTTACCTGAAAACGATTTTGAACCTTGTCTGACAGAGGCCAAAGGGAAACTCATACGATGAGTGGATATGATCCGTCACAGAAAGGTGGTGGGGTTATGCAGCTGAAATAGTTGGCACCACGCACCCTATGTGATTTCCCACATTTCCAGAGACATCTTCGCCGTCTCCGTCATTGAGATAGAAGGGAAATCTCAGAGATAAACAAATGGAAATGGAACATTGATTAAAAGCTATATCTATGTAGGTAACATGAATCTAACTAAGGTTGTAGACTAATGTTTTGTTGTTTTATCAGAAAATGGCAAACGAACAATTTGCTAAGTTGCTTGACGATAACAACCTTAAGGGCCCAAACTATTCCGACTGGTACAGAAACCTTATGCTGGTCTTAACTTCCGAGAAGTTGGATAAAGTAGTTAAAAATCCTACCCCGGAGCATCCAGGTGACAGGGCTTCTGAGGCCCGAAGAAGGGAATTCCAGGATTGGGAGGATAAAAAGTCCCTAGTTCGCTGCTATGTCATTGCCTCCCTGGACAATCCAATACAGAGGCAGTTCGTTCAGATTGAACTAGCCAAGGACATATTGGATAGTTTAAAGACGATGTACGAAGAGCAGAATCGTTCTACTCGGCAAAAGGTCTTGAAGTTGTTCATGACCGCACAGATGTCCAAGGGGCAGAAAGTTCATGACCATTGTCTTCGGATGATGGGCTACATTAACGAACTCGAGGCTCTTGGATCCGGTCTAGATCTTGCCACGCAAGTGGATGCCATCCTTAATTCTCTGCCTCCTTCCTTTAATCCGTTCATAATGAACTACAATATGAACAAGCTGAATGTCAGTGTCCAAGAACTCAGCAATATGTTGTAGAGGACCGAGGATTTAATCAAAAAGGATGAGCCTGTGGCTATGCTTGTTGAAGCTAGCAAATCGTGCAAGAAAAAGAGGAAGGCAAAGAAGCCCCAGAAGAAAGCTGTCAAACCTAAGAAGCAGAAGAAAAACAAGGCATTCGATGCCTGTCACTTCATTAAGCAGGCCGACCACTGGAAGAGGAACTGTTCCACCCACCTGGAATATAAGAAAGGTAATTTCGAAACTTATGTCATAGAGACTAATTTGTTAGTCACTTTTGTGTCCTGGTGTGTTGACTCCGGGGCTTCAACTCATGCGTGTAACTCACTGCAGGGGTTCAAAGTTAGTAGAAGGCTGAGTGAAGGGGAAGTAACACTTTTCTTGGGAATGACTGCAAGTGTTGTAGCTGCGGCAAGAGAAACCGTAGAATTAGTTTTCAGAGAAGGAATTCTTGTACTTAATGATTGTCTTTATGTACAGAACTTAAGAAAAAAATTTGATTTATGTTTCTAAACTGGGTGCCGATGGATATACTGTTTATTTTAGTAATACGATTACTGTTAAACGGAACAATAAATTCATCGCTTGCGGGGAATTGGAGAATGGTCTCTATGTTCTATGTCCTTCTCTAGACACTAACTTAATCAAAACTACATCGGTTGAAAACCTCAAGAAAATAACTCGTGATACAGTTAGTCCCACGTGCCTATGGCATTACCGACTTGGCCATATCGGTATTGATCGAATCACAAGGCTGGTAAAGGATGGTCCTTTGCATTTTGTAACCGTAGAAAATCTTCCCACTTGTGAGCCTTGCCTTCAAGGCAAGATGACAAAACGACCATTTAACGGTAAGCCTGAAAGATGTACAGGCACACTTGACCTTATACATACTGATGCATGTGGTCCCCTGAGTATTAGAACTCATAACCAACACGTGTACTTCATTACATTTACCGATGATTATTCTCGGTATGGTTACGTGTACCTAATGAGACATAAGTCTGAATCATTAGAAAGGTTCAAAGAGTTCAGACAAGAAGTCGAGAAACAGTTAGAGAGAGAAATTAAGGCCCTTCGGTCAGATCAAGGTGGCGAGTATCTCTCTGACGAATTCAGGGACTACTTGAAAGTCAACGGGATAGTGTCACAATTATCTCCTCCTGCTACACAAACCTCAACTTAACGGTGTTTCAGAGAGGAGGAATAGGACCTTATTGGACATGGTCCGATCACTTCTCATATGCTCGGAATTACCCACATCCTTTTGGGGATATGCATTAGAGACTGCTATCTACGTGCTGAATCGGGTTCCAACCAAATCGGTTCCGAAAACTCCATATGAACTCTGGACCGGAA
>NW_010729263.1:341743-353919 GCF_000365185.1 Nelumbo nucifera
GTTCTTGATGAGGAGAGCTCAAGAGCAGTGGGAGATGTCCCACAAGTTCCAGGTAGTGACCAACCTAGAAGATCCACCCGGGTATCCAGGCCACCAGTCCGTTATAGTTATGACCAGGATAGTTACTTGGTGGAAGCCTTGACAAGTGAGGAGGATCCCGTGACTTATGCAGAAGCTATGTTGGACATAGATTCCTAGAAGGTGGAGGCCATGAGAGCTTAGATGAACTAGATGTTGGCCAATGGAGTATGGACTCTAGTTGTTTGTTTTGTGTTTGCTTGAATTTTGTCTTGCCCGAGGACGGGCAAGGTTTAAGTATGGGGGGATTTGATAAGAATAAAAATTATAATATTTTTTTCCCTAAATATTCAGTCTTTTAAACTTAATTAGTACTTAATTGGACTCGTTATGCACTTAATTGGACTCGTTATGCTTGTATTCCGATTCAGGGAATGAAAGAAGGCGTCAGAAGAAAAACAAGGCTAATCGGGTAATTTTGCACAGTTTCGGCGCCGCATAGTAATTTCGGAATAACTCTCTCATCTAGACTTCGTTGGAGATGATTCAAGATGCATTGGAAAGATAAGGAAAAACTCTATACCTTTCATGTTTTGAGTTTTGATATATTCGGACTGAATCAAAGTCAAAATCGGGCCCGAAGTCTGACCAAATTCGTAGAGAACTCTAATCGAGAACTTAACGCACTTTCATAGAACTTAACGCACTTTCATAGAACTTAACGCACTTTCTATCTCAAGAACTCTAATCGAGGAATCGAAGGGTTACTTGATAGAAGTATGTTTGATATATCATGGAAGGGAATATTAAATAAATTAGGAAAAACTTCAGCTTATGAAAATAATAAATTATCTTGGTTAGTTTAATAAATTGATGTTCATTGGAAACTTTCTCAACGCATCTTAGAACATGTTCATTGCACCTAAAACTTTGTCCGTCATACCTCAGAACATGTTCATCGCACCTGAAATCTTCCTCATCGCACCTCAGAACATCTTCATCACACCAAAATACTTGTTCATCGCACCTAAAAACTTTGTCTTTGCACCAAACAACATGTTCATCACACCTGAAAACTTTTTCATCGCACCTCAAAACATGTTCAATGCAACTGAAATCCTTCTCTTCGCTCCTTAGAAAATGATAATCGCACTTGATAACTTCCTCATCGCACCTTAGAACATTTTCATTACTCCTAAAAACTTGCTCATCACACCTTAGAACATGCTCATCGCTACACCTAAAAGCATTATCATCACACCTGAAAACTTTCTCATCACACCTCAAAACAAGTTCATCGCGCCTAAAAACATGCTCATCGCACCTTAGAAGATATTCATTACACCTCAAAACTCACTCATCGCACCTAAGAACAAGTTAATCACACCTAAAAACATGCTCATCGCACCTCAGAACAAGTTAGTAACACCTGAAAACTTGCTCATTACACCTTAGAACATGATCGTTGCACGTTGAAAGTTGCTCATTTTACCATAGAACATGTTCATCACACATGAAAACTTGTTCGTCGCACCTTGTAACTCCTTCATCACACCTAAAACTTGTTCATTGCACGAAAAAATTTGCTCATCGCACCTCAGAACAAGTTTTCAGGTGTGATTGACATGTTCTTAGGTGCGATAAACATGTTCTTAGGTAAGATGAACATGTTTCTAGGTGCGACAAACCTATTTTGAGGTAAGATGAGAAAGTTTTCTGGTATAATAAGCATGTCCTGAAGTGTGACGAAAAGAGTTTTAGGTGTGATAAACTTCTTTTGAGGAAAAATGAATAAGTTTTTAGGTACAATGATGATGTTCTGAGGTAAAATAAGCAAATTTCTTTTGTGACGAACATGTTCTGTGGTGCGATGAGCAAGATTCCATGTGTGATGCACATGCTCTGAGGTGTGAGGAGCAAGTATTGAGGTGTGATGATCAAATTCTGAGGTGCGATGAGCAAGTCTTTTGTGGGGTGAACATGTTGAGCTGCAATTAGCTAGTTTTTTAGGTGCGACAAAAAAGTTTTTAGGTATGAGGAACAAGTTTTCATGTCTGATGAACATGTTCTAAGGTAAGATGATCAAGTTTTTAGGTGCGATAAACATGTTCTGAGGTGTGATGAGCAAGTTTTTAGGTGTGATTGACATGTTCTTAGGTCGATGAGCATATATTGATGTGCGATGAGCAAATTTTGAAGGACAATGAACGTTTTCTAAGGTGTGATAAGCAACTTTACAGTTGTGATGAACATGTTCTGAGGAGTGGTGAGTAACTTTTCAAGTGAGAGGAACATGTTCTGAAATTCATTGGACAAGTTTTCAAGTAAGATGAAAATGGTGCGAGCTGCAATGAGCATGTTTTCAAGTCTGATGAACATGTTCTAAGGGGCGTTGAGCAAGTTTTCAGATGCGATGAGCATGTTTACAAGTTCCATGATGATTTTCTATGGTACAATGAGCAAGTTTTCTTGTGTGGTAACATGTTCTGGGCAGTGATGAGCTTGTTTTCTTTGTGATGAATATGTTCTGAGGTTTAATGAGCAAGTTTTGAGGTGTGATGAATATGTTCTGAGGCGTGAGGAGCAAGTTTTGAGGTGTGATGATCATGTTCTGAGGTGCAATGAGCAAGTTCTTTTGTGCGATAAACATATTGAAGTGCAATTACCCAATTTTTAGGTGCGATGAGAAGATCTGAGGTGCGTGGAAAAAGTTTCATCTATGATGAACAAGTTCTAAGGTAAGATGATCTAGTTTTTGGGTGCAATAAACATGTTCTGAGGTGCGATGAGCAAGTTTTCAAGTGTGATCGACATGTTCTTAGGTGCGATTATCAAATTTTCAGTTCCGATGAACATGTTTTGAGGTGTGGTGAGTAACTTTTTAGGTGCGATGAACATGTTCTGAAATGCATTGAACAAGTTTTCAGGTGCAATGAAAATTTTCGGAGATAAAATAAGCAAGTTTTCATGTGTGATGAACATGTTCTTAGTTGCGATGAACAAGTTTTCAATTGTGTTAAACAAGTTCTGAGGCATGATGATGAACTTTTCAATTGCGATGAACATGTTCTGAGGCGTGGTAACTTTTTGGGTGCAATGAAGTTATTCTAAAGTGCGATGAGCAAGTTCTTAGGTGCGATGAAAATAATCTGAGCTAGGATGAGCATGTTTTCAAGTCCGATGAACATGTTCTAAGGTGCGATGAGCAAGTATTCAAGTGCGATGAACATATTTTGAGGTGCGTTGAGCAAGTTTTCAGGTGCAATGAACACGTTGTAAGGTGCGATGAGCATGTTTTCAAGTGCCATGATGAAGTTCTAAGGTGCAATGAGCAAATTTCCATGTGTCACAAACATGTTCTGAGGTGCAATGAGCAAGTTTACATTGCAATGAACATGTTCTGAGGTGTGAAGAGCAAATTTTGAGGTGTGAGAAACATGTTCTGGGGTGCGTTGAGCAAGATTTTTGTGCGATGAACATTTTATGATGTGCAATTAGTTAGTTTTTAGCTGTGATGAAAAAGTTTTGAGGTGGGATGAACAAGTTCTCTTGTGTGATGAGCATGCTCTAAGCTAAGATGATCAAGTTTCTAGTTGCGATAAATATGTTCTAAGGTGTCATGAGCTAGTTTTCATGTCTGATCAACAAGTTCTTAGGTGCGATGAGCATATTTTGAAGTGCAATGAACATGTTATAGGGTGCGGTAAGCAACTTTTTAGGAGCGATGAATATGTTCTGTGGTGCAATAAAAGTCAAATTAGATCTCACAGTTTGGTTGATTCTGAGGCTTCTGTTTTCTTTGACCAAGTATTAGAGTTTTGCCACGCTTGTCATGGTGAAAACTCGAGAAAAATCAAAGAATAGAGAAGAGAAGAGAAGAGAGGTTCGGCTACTCCAAATCTGCTTTCTTTCTCCCTTGCTTGCTGAGTTATTGTCCCCAAGATTGAGTGGTGCCTCTTTGCTAGTCCGCCCCCCTTTTTATAGCGTTAGGGGGAGGGGCTGTTTCCAACTCCTCTTAGGAGTTCCTTCTCAAAAATAGAAAGTCTTATCTCCTAATGGGATAAGGCTTAATTCAGATCTAATCTTATCCCTATCTCTAAATAGAAACTCTTGACTAAGTTGGACTCTAACTCTTTTCTTTCTTTAAGATTGCAATAAAAATCAGATCTGATTAAGACTCTTAGACAAATTCTATTAGGTGTAGTGAGTGGGCCCTACTACTGCATGCTGAATTGGGTTGGTCTTCTCTAGCGAACTAGGGTTTCTCTGCGAATTGGGCTTCTCTACAAATTTGTAGAGAATTTGGGACCAATTTTAACCCGATCCATTCCGAATCTATCAAAACTCAGAACATGAAAGTTGAAAGTTGTAGACAATTTCCTTATCTTTTCAATGCATCTTGAATCATCTCAATTGGAGTTTGGATGGGAGAGTTATGCCCAAATTACTATGCGGTGCCTAAACTATGCAAAATTACCCGATTGGCCTTATTTTTCACCTAACGCCTCCTTTCGTGCCCTAAATCAAAATATAAGCATAGTGAGTCCAATTAGGCACTAAATGAGTATAAAAGACTAAATGTTAAGGGATAAAAATATGACAATTTTCATTCTCATCATGTGATAAGCAACTTTACAGTTGCGATGAACATGTTCTGAGGTGTGGTGAGTAACTTTTCAAGTGAGAGGAACATGTTCTGAAGATCGTTGGACAAGTTTTCTGGTAAGATCAAAACGATTCGAGCTGTAATGAGCATGTTTTCAGGTCCAATGAACATGTTCTAAGGGGTGATGAGCAAATTTTCAAATGCGATGAACATGTTTTGAGGTGCATTGAGCAATTTCTCAGGTGCGATGAATGCATTCTCAGGTGCGATGAGCATGTTTAGAAGTGCCATGATGAAGTTCTATGGTACAATGAGCAAGTTTTCTTGTGTGATAACATGTTCTGAGCTATGATGAGCTTGTTTTTCTTTGTGATGAACATGTTCTGAGGTTTAATGAGCAAGTTTTGAGGTGGGATGAATATGTTCTAAGGTGTGAGGAGCATGTTTTGAGGTGTGATGAACATGTTCTGAGGTCCCATGAGCAAGTTCTTTTGTGCGATGAACATGTTGAGGTGCAATTACCCAATTTTTAGGTGCGATGAGAAGATCTGAGGAACATGGAACAAGTTTAATCTGCGATGAACAAGTTTTTGGGTGTGATAAACATGTTCTGAGGTGCGATGAGCAAGTTTTCAGGTGTGATCGACTTGTTTTTAGGTGCGATGACCATATTTTCAGGTGCGATGACAAAATTTTCAATTCTGATGAGCATGTTCTGAGGTGTGGTGAGTAACCTTTTAGGTGCGATGAATATGTCCAGAGGTGCATTGAACAAGTTTTCAAGTGCGATGAAAATGTTTGAAGATAAAATAAGCAAGTTTTCATGTGTGATGAACATGTTCTTTGCTTCGAAGATATAATAAGCAAGTTTTGGTGGATTCTGAGCATAAACCAAACAAAAAAAATCAAATTAGATCTCACAGTTTGGTTGATTCTGAGGCTTCTGTTTCCTTCAACCAAGTATTAGAGCTTAGTCACGCATTGTCATGGTGAAAACTCAAGAAAAATCAGAGAATAGAGAAGAGAAGAGAAGAGAGGTTCGGCTACTCCAAATCTGCTTTCTTTCTCCCTTGCTTGCTGTGTTTATTGTCCCCAAAATTGAGTGGTGGCTCCATGCTAGTCCGCCCCCCTTTTTATAGCGTTTAGGTGCGATAAACTTCTTTTAAGGAAAAATGAACAAGTTTTTAATTTCAATGATAATGTTCTGAGGTAAAATAAGCAAATTTCTTTTGTGACGAACATGTTAGGTGGTGCGATGAGCATATTTCCTTGTGTGATGCAAATGCTCTGAGGTGTGAGGAGCAAGTTTTCAGGTGTGATGATCAAATTTTGAGGTGCAATGTGCAAGTTCTTTTGTGGGGTGTACATGTTGATCTGCAATTAGCCAGTTTTAAGGTGCGACGAAGAAGTTCTTAGGTGTGAGGAACAAGTTTTTTTGTCTGACGAACATTTTCTAATTTAAGATGATGAAGTTCTTAGTTGCAATAAACATGTTCTTAGGTGTGATGACAAGTTTTTAGGTGTGATTGACATGTTCTTAGGTCATTGAGCATGTTTTGAAGTGTGATGATCAAATTTTCAGGGATGATGAACATTTTTTGAGGTTTGATAAGCAACATTACAGTTGCGTTGAACATGTTCTGAGGTGTGGTGAGTAGCTATTAAAGTGAGAGGAACATGTTCTGAAGTTCATTGGACAAGTTTTCATTCTAAGATGAAAATGGTTCGAGCTGCAATGAACAAGTTTTCAAATGCGACGAACAAGTTTTGAGGTGCGTTGAGCAAGTTTTTAGGTTCTATGAATATGTTCTCAAGTGCTATGATCATGTTTACAAGTGCCATGATGATGTTCTTTGTTACAATGAGCAAGTTACTTGTGTGATAACATGTTCTGAGCTGCAATGAACTTATTTTCTTTGTGATGAACATGTTCTGAGGTTTAATAAGCAAGTTTCGAGGTGTGAGGAGCAAGTTTTGAGGTGTGATGATAATGTACTGAGGTGCGATGAGCAAGTTCTTTTTTGCGATGAACATGTTGAAGTGCAATTACCAAATTTTTAGGTGCAATGAGAAGATTTGAGGTGTGTGGAACAAGTTTCATCTGTGATGAACAAGTTCTAAGGTAAGATGATCCAGTTTTAGGGTGCGATAAACATGTTTTAAGTTGCGATGAGCAAATTTTCAGGTGTGATCGACATGTTCTTAGGTGCGATGAGCAAATTTTTAGTTCCGATGAACATGTTCGGAGGTGTGGTGAGTAACTTTTTAGGTGCGATGAACTTGTTTTCTAGTGCCATGATGATGTTCTAAGGTGCAATGAGGAAAATTCCATGTGTCACAAACATGTTCTAAAGCTTAATGAGCAAGTTTATAATGCGATGAACATGTTCTGAGGTGTGATGAGCAAATTTTGAGGTGTGAGGAACATGTTCTGTGGTGTGAGGAGGAAGTTTTGAGGTGTGAAGATCAAATTCTGAGGTGCAATGTGCAAGTTCTTTTGTGGGGTGAACATGTTGATCTGCAATTCGCCAGTTTTTAGGTGTGACGAAGAAGTTCTTAGGTGCGAGGAACAAGTTTTCTTGTCTGATGAACATTTTCTAATTTAAGATGATGAAGTTTTTAGGTGCAATAAAGTTGTTCTTAGGTGTGATGAGCAAGTTTTTAGGTGTGATCGACATGTTCTTAGGTCGTTGAGCATATTTTGAAGTGTGATGATCAAATTTTCAGGGACAATGAACATTTTTTGAGGTTTGATAAGCAACATTACAGTTACGTTGAACATGTTCTGAGGTGTGGTGAGTAACTTTTCAAGTGAGAGGAACATGTTCTGAAGTTCATTGGACAAGTTTTCATTCTAAGATGAAAATGGTCCGAGCTGCAATGAGCATATTTTCAGGTCTAGTGAACATTTTCTAAGGGGCAATGAGCAAGTTTACAAATGCGACGAACAAGTTATGAGGTGCGTTGAGCAAGTTTCCAGGTTCTATGAATATGTTCTCAAGTGTAATGATCATGTTTACAAGTGCCATGATGATGTTCTTTGGTACAATGAGCAAATTTACTTGTGTGATTACATGTTCTAAGCTGTTATGAGCTTGTTTTTTTGTGTTGAACATGTTCTGAGGTTTTAGTAAGTAAGTTTTGAGGTGTGAAGAGCAAGTTTTGAGGTGTGATGATAATGTATTGAGGTGCGATGAGCAAGTTCTTTTTAGCGGTGAACATGTTGAGGTGCAATGAGAAGATTTGAGGTGCGTAGAACAAGTTTCATCTGTGATGAACAAGTTCTAAGGTATAATGATCCAGTTTTTGGGTGCGATAAACAAGTTCTAAGTTGCAATGAGCAAGTTTTCAGTAGTGATCGACATGTTCTTAGGTGCGATGAGCAAATTTTCAGTTCCGATGAACATGTTCTGAGGTGTGATGAACATGTTCTGAAGTGTGTTGAACAAATTTTTAGGTGCGATGTAAATGTTCGGAGATAAAATAAGCAAGTTTCATGTGTGATGAACATGTCCTTAGCAGCGATGAATAAGATTCCAATTGGGTTTAACATATTCTGAGGCGTGATGAGCAACTTTTCAATTGCGATGAACATGTTCGGAAGTGCATTGAAAATGTTCTGAGGCGTGGTGAGTAAGTTTTTGGGTGCATTGAACAAATTTTTAGGTCCGATGAAAATGGTCTGAGCTGCGATGAGCATGTTTTCAGGTCCCATGAACATGTTCTAAGGTGCGATGAGCAAGTATTCAAATGCGATGAACATGTTTTGATGTGCGTTGAGCAAGTTTTCAGGTGCAATGAACATGTTGTAAGGTGTGATGAGCTTGTTTTCGAGTGCCATGATGATGTTCTAAGGTGGAATGAGGAAGTTTCTATGTGTCACAAACATGTTCTAAAGCGCAATGAGCAAGTTTATAATGCGATGAACATGTTCTGAGGGGTGATGAGCAAATTTTGAGGTGTGAGGAACATGTTCTGTGGTGCGATGTGCAAGTTTTTTTGCAATGAACGTTTTATGATGCGCAATTGAAAAGTTTTTAGGTGTTACGAAAAAGTTTTAAGGTTTGATGAACAAGTTCTCTTGTGTGATGAAATTGTTCTAAGCTAAGATGATCAAGTTTCTAGGTGCGATAAATATGTCATAAGGTGTCATGGACTTGTTTTCAGGTGTTATCAACATGTTCTTAGGTGCGACGAGCATGTTTTGAGCTGCAATGAACATGTTCTAAGGTGAGATAACAAAGTTTTTTGGTGTGATGAAAATGTTATAGGGTGCGATAAGCATGTTCTTAGGAGCAATGAACATGTTTTGTGGTGCAAAATGCGAGTTTTTAGGTTCGATGAACCCTATCTGAGTTGTGATGAGCATGTTTTAGGTGTGAAGAACATCTTCTGAAGTGCGACGAACTTGTTTCATTGTGCGATGAACAAATTTTTAGGTGCGACGAACCTATTCTAAAAGTAAGATGAGAAAGTTTTCAGGTGTGATAAGCTTGTTCTGAAGTGTGATGAAAAGGTTTTTATGTGCGATAAATTTCTTTTGAGGAAAAATGAACAGGTTTTTAGTTGCAATGATAATGTTCTGATGTAAAATAAGCAAGTTTCTTTTGTGACGAACATGTTAGGTGGTGCGATGAGCATGTTTCCCTATGTGATGTAAATGCTCTGAGGTGTGAGGAGCAAGTTTTCAGGTGTGATGATCAAATTCTGAGGTGCAATGTGCAAGTTCTTTTGTGGGGTGAACATGTTGAGCTGCAATTAGCCAGTTTTTAGGTGCGACGAAGAAGTTCGTAGGTGTGAGGAACAAGTTTTCTTGTCTGGTGAACATTTTCTAATTTAAGATGATGCAGTTCTTAGGTGCAATAAAGATGTTCTTAGGTGTGATGAGCAAGTTTTTAGGTGTGATTGACATGTTCTTAGGTCGTTGAGCATATTTTGAAGTGTGATGATCAAATTTTCAGGGACGATGAACATTTTTTGAGGTTTGATAAGCAACATTACAGTTGCGTTGAACATGTTCTGAGGTGTGGTGAGTAATTTTTCAAGTGAGAGGAACATGTTCTGAAGTTCGTTGGACAAGTTTTCATTCTAAGATGAAAATGGTCCGAGCTGCAATGAGCATATTTTCAGGTCTGGCGAACATGTTCTAAGGGGCAATGAGCAAGTTTTCAAATGCGACGAACAAGTTTTGAGATGCGTTGAGCAAATTTTCAGGTTCTGTTAGTACGTTCTCAAATGCAATGATCATGTTTACAAGTGCCATGATGATGTTTTTTGGTACAAGGAGCAAGTTTACTTTTGTGATAACATATTTTGAACTGCGATGAGCTTGTTTTCTTTGTGATGAACATGTTCTGAGGTTCAATAAGCATGTTTTGAGGTGTGATGATAATTTACTGAAGTGCGATGAGCAAGTTCTTTTTTGCGATGAATATGTTAAGGTGCAATTACCAAATTTTTAGGTGCAATGAGAAGATTTGAGGTGCGTGGAATAAGTTTCATTTTTGATGAACAAGTTCTAAGGTAAGATGATCCAGTTTTTGGGTGCGATAAACATGTTCTAAGTTGTGATGAGCAAGTTTTCAGGTGTGATCGACTTGTTTTTAGATGCGATGAGCAAATTTTCAGTTCCGATGAACATGTTCGGAGGTGTGGTGAGTAACTTTTTAGGTGCGGTGAACATGTTTTGAAGTGTGTTGAACAAGTTTTCAGGTGTGATGTAAATGTTCGGAGATAAAATAAGCAAGTTTTCATATGTGATGAACATGTCCTTAGCAGCAATGAACAAGATTCCTATTGGGTTAAACATATTCTGAGGCGTTATGAGCAACTTTTCAATTGCAATGAACATGTTCTGAGGCATGGTGAGTAACTTTTCGGTGTGATGAAAATGTCCAACGATGAACATGTTCTGAGGCATGGTGAGTAATTTCAATTGCAATGAACATGTCCAACGATGAACATGTTCTAAGGTGAGATAACAAAGTTTTTTGGTGTGATGAAAATGTTATAGGGTGCAATAAGCATGTTTTTAGGAGCAATGAACATGTTTTGTGGTGCAAAATGCGACTTTTTCGGTTCGATGAACAGTATCTGAGTTGTGATGAGCATGTTTTAGGTGCGAATAACATGTTCTGAAGTGCGACGAACTTGTTTCACTGTGCGATGAACAAATTTTTAGGTGCGACGAACCTATTCTGAAGTAAGATGAGAAGTTTTCAGGTGTGATAAGCTTGTTCTGAAGTGTGATGAAAAGGTTTTTACTTCTTTTGAGGAAAAATGAACAAGTTTTTAGTTGCAATGATAATGTTCTGAGATAAAATAAGCAAGTTTCTTTTGTGACAAACATGTTAGGTGGTGCGATGAGCATGATAACCTGTGTTATGCAAATGCACTGAGGTGTGAGGAGCAAGCTTTCAAGTGTGATGATCAAATTCTGTGGTGCAATGTGCAAATTCTTTTGTGGGTGAACATGTTGAGCTGCAATTAGCCAGTTTTTAGGTGCGACGAATAAGTTCTTAGGTGCGAGGAACATGTTTTCTTTTCTGATGAACATTTTCTAATTTAAGATGATGAAGTTCTTAGGTGCAATAAACATGTTCTTTGGTGTGATGACCATGTTTTTAGGTGTGATTGACATGTTCTTAGGTCATTGAGCATATTTTGAAGTGTGATGATCAAATTTTCAAGGACGATGAACACTTTTTGATGTTTGATAACCAACATTACAGTTGCGTTGAACATGTTCTGAGGTGTGGTGATTAACTTTTCAAGTGAGAGGAACAAGTTTTGAAGTTCGTTGGACAATTTTTCATTCTAAAATGAAAATGGTCTGAGCTGCAATGAGCATATTTTCAGGTCTGGTGAACATGTTCTAAGGGGCAATGAGCAAGTTTTCAAGTGCGACGAACAAGTTTTGAGGTGCGTTGAGCAAGTTTTTAGGTTTTATGAATACTTTCTCACGTGCAATGATCATGTTTATAAGTGCCATGATGATGTTATTTTGTACAATGAACAAGTTTATTTGTGTGATAACATGTTCTGAGCTGCGATGAGCATGTTTTCAGGTTCCATGAACATGTTATAAGGTGCGATGAGCAAGTATTCAAGTGTGATGAACATGTTTTGAGAGAATTATACCTGATACGGAGAAGTAGTATCTCCCAACGGAGGTGTTCACGCCCAAGGAAGAATTCGAAAACTGCCTCCACTGAAAATGGCGTTGTGCAGAATCAATAGTGTTTTCTCCAAGAACTCTGTCCTTCGCAAGAATCAGCAGGATGGTATGTGAGCACAACTTCCTTTCAATCCTTTCTCAAAGAACTGATGTCAAGAATCTTGACTTCTCCCATAATTGGAGATCGAACTGGAAAATAGGGCGGCAAGAACAGGGAGGCGGCAAGAGAGTATTCGCAGGCTGCAGAATTCTCTCTTCTTGATTTCAGCACTGAAGGAAATCTGATGTGTGTCTCTTATGCTGCCGCCCCCTTCTTTTGTTAACCTAAAAGATCAGCTCCTAATCCAATTAGGAGCAGCTTATCCAAATCATATT
>NW_010729263.1:359928-376996 GCF_000365185.1 Nelumbo nucifera
GATTATTCGCCCATAATTTTGGGAACAAATTTCCCAAAACCCTTATCTGAAACAAATTGGTTCAAGATTTGAACCTGGCTCTGATACCACTGAAGGGATGAGAGATCCATCGTATGGACGCCCAAATCTTGCGGAATAAGGTGGGCGAATTTCAAAAAAAAAAAAATTCTCTCCCTTTCAACTAGGAATCGAATTCCCTATTTAGAATATCATATTTTCAAGGATCAATCTTGAACCATAAATTGAACCAGATCTAAACAAAAGTAGTGGGAGAGAATTATACCTGATACGGAGAAGTAATATCTCCATATGGAGGTATTCACGCCATACAAAGAAGCCCAACTGGGCAGCAGATAGGAAGACTAAGTGAGCACATAACCTTAATGGGCCTTAATCCCATTTCGAACGGGGCTAATTTAATGAGTTAAATATGGGGCAAATTCTGAGATGGATTAGCAGATAGGATAGGGTCTTAACCCTATCCACTCAGAGAGTTTAGATCTGAATGTGATTCTGATCTAGAAATCTCCTAATGAGATTAGAAGAGGGCTAATCTAATCTACAGATAAGATAAGGGTTTATCCTTATCACCTAAAGGGATGTTTGATCCAAATGTGATTTGGATCAGCAACTCCTAGTTGGATTAGGAGCTGATCCTTTAGGGTTACAAAAGAAGGAAGGGGCAGCAGCCTTTAGAAGACACATATTTACATCCTCTTTAGAGCTGAAATAACAGAAGAAAGAATTAAGCAACCCTGTAGAATTCTTTCTTGCCGCCTCCTTCTTGCTGCCTATATTGCTAGTTCGATCTCTAGTTGTGGGGACATCCTGCTATTTCTTTCGAAGGACTAGGGTCTTGGAGAAGAACACTGCTGATTCTGCCCATCCTGCACTGTGCCATCTTTAGTGCAAGCAGTCTTTGGATCCTTCCTTGGGCATGAACGCCTCCATTGGGAAATATTACTTCTCCGTATCAGGTATAATTCTCTCCCACTGCTTTTGTTCAGATCTGGTTCAATTTATGTTTCAAGATTGATCCTTGAAAATATGATTTTCTAAATAGGGAATTCGATTCCCAGTTAAAGGGAGAGAATTTTTTTATTAAATTCGCCCACCTTATTCCGCAAGACTTGGGCGTCCAGACGATGGATCTCTCATCCCTTTAGTTTTTAGGTGCAATGATGATGCTCTGAGGTAAAATAAGCAAGTTTCTTTTGTGACGAATTGTTATGTGGTGTGATGAACATGTTCTGAAGTGCGTTGGACAAGTTTTCAGGTGCGATAAAAATGGTCTGGCAATGAGTAAATTTTCATGTCCGACGAACATGTTCTAAGGGGCGATGAGCAATTTTCAAATGCGACGAACATGTTTTGAGGTGTGTTGAGCAAGTTTTTAGGCCCGTTGAACACGTTCTCAGGTGCGATGAGCATGTTTACAAGTGCCATGATGATGTTCTTTGTACAATAAGCAAGTTTTCTTGTTGTGATAACATGTTCTGAGCTGCGATGTGCTTGTTTTCATTGTGGCGAACATGTTCTGAGGTTTAATGTGCATGTTTTCAGGTGGGATGAATATGTTCTGAGGTGTGAGGAGCAAGTTTTGAGGTGTGATGATCATGTTCTGAGGTGCAATGAGCAAGTTCTTTTGTGCGATGAACATGTTGAGGTGCAATTACCCAATTTTTAGGTGCGATGAGAAGATCTGAGGTACGTGGAACAAGTTTCATCTGTGATGAACAAATTCTAAGGTAAGATGATCCAGTTTTTGGGTGCGATAAACATGTTCTGAAGTGCGATGAGCAAGTTTTCAGCTGTGATCGACATGTTCTTAGGTGCGATGAGCATATTTTCAATTCTGATGAACATGTTCGGAGGTGTGTTGATGAACATGTTCTGAAGTGTGGTGAGTAACCTTTTAGGTGCGATGAACATGTTCTGATGTGTGTTGAACAAGTTTTGAGGTGCGATGAAAATGTTTAGAGATAAAATAAGCAAGTTTTCTTGTGCGATGAACCTGTTCTTAGCTGTGATGAACAAGTTTCCAATTCTGTTAAACATGTTCTAAGGCGTGATGAGCAACCTTTCAAATGCGATGAACATGTTGTAAGGCATGGTGAGTAAATTTTTGGGTGCAATGAACAAGTTCTGAAGTGCGTTGAACAAGTTTTCAGGTGCGATGAAAATAATCTGGGCTGCGATGAGCATGTTTTTAGGTCCGATGAACATGTTGTAAGGTGCAATGAACAAGTATTCAACTACGATGAACATGTTTTGAGGTGCGTTGAGCATGTTTTCAAGTGCCATGGTGATGTTCTAAGATGCAATGTGGAAGTTTCAATGTGTCACAAACATGTTCTTAGGTGCAATGAGCAAATTTTCTTTGCGATGAACATGTTCTGATGTGTGATGAGCAAATTTTGAGGTGTAAAGAACATGTTCTGAGGTGCGATGAGAAGTTTTTTGTGCGATGAACATTTTCAGATGTGCAATAAGTAAGTTCTTAGGTGTGACGAAGAAGTTCTGAGGTGCGATGAACAAGTTCTCTTGTGTGATGAACATGTTCTAAGCTAAGATGATCAAGTTTCTAGGTGCGATAAATATGTTCTAAGGTGTCATGAGCTAGGTTTCAGGTGTGATCAACATGATCTTAGGTGTGATGAGCATATTTTGAGGTGCGATGAACATGTTTTGAGGTGAAATGACAAAGTTTTTAGGTGTGATGAACCTGTTCTGAGGTGCGATGAGAAAGTTTTTAGGTGCGATGAGCAAGTTTTCAAGTGTGAAGAACACGTTCTGAGGTGCGATGAGAAAGTCTTTAGGTGTGATGAACATGTTCTAAGSTAAGATGATCAAGTTTCTAGGTGCGATAAATATGTTCTAAGGTGTCATGAGCTAGGTTTCAGGTGTGATCAACATGATCTTAGGTGTGATGAGCATATTTTGAGGTGCGATGAACATGTTTTGAGGTGAAATGACAAAGTTTTTAGGTGTGATGAACATGTTATGGGCTATACGACAAGCTAGTTTTTAGGAGTGATGAACATGTTCTGTGGTGCAAAATGCGAGTTTTCAGGTTCGATGAACACTATCTAAGTTGTGATGAGCATGTTTTAGGTGCGAAGAACATGTTCTAAAGTGCGATGAACTTTTTTCAATGTGCGATGAATAAGTTTTTAGGTGCGACGAACCAATTCTGAGGTAAGATGAGAAAGTTTTCTGGTGTGATAAGCTTGTTCTGAAGAGTGATGAAAAGGTTTTTAGGTGTGATAAACTTCTTTAGAGGAAAAATGAACAAGTTTTTAGGTGCAATGATGATGTTCTGAGGTAAAATACGCAAGTTTCTTTTGGGACGAACATGTTATGTGGTGTGATGAACATTTTCTGAAGTGCGTTGGACAAGTTTTCAGGGGCGATAAAAATGGTCCGAGCTACAATGAGCAAATTTTCATGTCCGATGAACATGTTCTAAGGGGCGATGATAATGTTTTCAAATGCGACGAACATGTTTTGAGGTGCATTGTGCAAGTTTTTAGGTGCAATGAACACATTCTCAGGTGCAATGAGCATGTTTACAAGTGCCATGATGAAGTTCTATGGTACAATGAGCAAGTTTTCTTGTGTGAAAACATGTTTTAAGCTGCAATGAGCTTGTTTTCTTTGTGATGAACATGTTCTAAGGTTTAATGAACAAGTTTTGAGGTGTGATGAATATGTTTTGAAGTGTGAGGAGCAAGTTTTAAGGTGTGATGGTCATGTTCTGAAGTGCGATGAGCAAGTTCTTTTGTGCGATGAACATGTTGAGGTGCAATTACCCAATTTTTTGGTGCAATGAGAAGATCTGTGGTGCGTGGAATGAGTTTCTTCTGTGATGAAAAAGTTCTAAGGTTAGATGATCCAGTTTTTGGGTGCATTAAACATGTTATGAGGTGTGATGAGCAATTTTTAGGTGTGATCGACATGTCTTAGGTGCGATGAGCATATTTTCAGGTGCAATGAGCAAATTTTCAGTTGCGATGAACATGGTCTGAGGTGTGGTGAGTAACTTTTTAGGTGCGATGAACATGTTCTAAAGTGTATTGAACAAGTATGAGGTGCGATGAAAATGTTTGGAGATATAATAAGCAAGTTTTCATGTGCGATAAACATGTTCTTAGCTGCGATGAACAAGTTTCCAATTCTGTTAAACATGTTCTAAGGCATTATGAGCAACCTTTCAAATGCAATGAACATGTTCTAAGGCATGGTGAGTAACTTTTTGGGTGCAATGAACATGTTTCGAAGTGCATTGAACAAGTTTTCAGATGCGATGAAAATAGTTTGAGCTGCGATGAGCATGTTGTAGGTTCGATGAACATGTTATAAGGTGCAATGAACAAGTATTCAACTGCGATGAACATGTTTTGAGGTGCGTTGAACATGTTTTCAAGTGCCATGGTGATGTTCTAAGATGCAATGTGGAAGTTTCCATGTGTCACAAACATGTTCTTAGGTGCAATGAGCAAATTTTCATTGCGATGAACATGTTCTGATGTGATGAGCAAATTTTGAGGTGTGAAGAACATGTTCTGAGGTGCGATGAGAAGTTTTTTGTGCGATGAACATTTTCAGATGTGCAATGAGTAAGTTCTTAGGTGTGACGAAGAAGT
Source organism: Nelumbo nucifera (assembly GCF_000365185.1). The sequence goes on from NW_010729263.1 coordinate 364,575, forward strand.
TCTGAGGTGCGATGAACAAGTTCTCTTGTGTGATGAACATGTTCTAAGCTAAGATGATCAAGTTTCTAGGTGCGATAAATATGTTCTAAGGTGTCATGAGCTAGGTTTCAGGTGTGATCAACATGATCTTAGGTGCGATGAGCATATTTTGAGGTGCGATGAACATGTTCTGAGGTGAAATGACAGTTTTTAGGTGTGATGAACATGTTATGGGCTATACGACAAGCTAGTTTTTAGGAGCGACGAACATGTTCTGTGGTGCAAAATGCGAGTTTCAGGTTCGATGAACACTATCTAAGTTGTGATGAGCATGTTTTAGGTGCGAAGAACATGTTCTGAAGTGCGATGAACTTTTTTCAATGTGCGATGAATAAGTTTTTAGGTACGATGAACCAATTCTGATGTAAGATGAGAAAGTTTTCAGGTGTGATAAGCTTGTTCTGAAGTGTAATGAAAAGGTTTTTACGTGCGATAAATTTCTTTTGAGGAAAAATGAACAAGTTTTTAGGTGCAATGTTGATGTTTTGAGGTAAAATAAACAAGTTTCTTTTGGGATGAACATGTTATGTGGTGCGATGAACATTTTCTCAAGTGCGTTGGACAAGGTTTCAGGTGCGATGAAAATGGTCAGAGCTGTAATGAGCAAATTTTCATGTCCGATGAACATGTTCTAAAGGGCGATGAGCAAGTTTTCAAATGCGACGAACATGTTTTGAGGTGCATTGTGCAAGTTTTCAGGTGCGATGAACACTTTCTCAGGTGCGATGAGCATGTTTACAAGTGCCATGATGAAGTTCTATGGAAAAATGAGCAAGTTTTCTTGTGTGAAAACATGTTCTGAGCTGCAATGAGCTTGTTTTCTTTGTGATGAACATGTTCTGAGGTTTAATGAGCAAGTTTTGAGGTGTGATGAATATGTTTTGAGGTGTGAGGAGCATGTTTTGAGGTGTGATGGTCATGTTCTGAAGTGCGATGAGCTAGTTCTTTTGTGCGATGAACATGTTGAGATGCAATTACCCAATTTTTTGGTGCAATGAGAAGATCTGAGGTGTGTGGAACGAGTTTCATCTGTGATGAACAAGTTCTAAGGTAAGATGATCCAGTTTTTGGGTGTGTTAAACTTGTTTTGAGGTGCGATGAGCAATTTTTAGGTGTGATCGACTTGTTCTTAGGTGCGATGAGCATATTTTCAGGTGCGATGAGCAAATTTTTAGTTGCGATGAACATGTTCTTAGGTGTGGTGAGTAACTTTTTAGGTGCGATGAACATGTTCTGAAGTGTGTTGAACAAGTTTTTAGGTGCGATGAAAATGGTCTGAGCTGCGATGAGCATGATTTTAGGTACGATGAACATGTTCTAAGGTGCAATGAGCAAGTTTTCAAGTGCGATGTACATGTTTTGAGGTGTGTTGATCAAGTTTTTAGGTGCAATGAACACGTTCTAAGGTGCGATGAGCATGTTTTCAAGTGCCATGATGATGTTCTGAGGTGCAATGAGGAGGTTTCCATGTGTGACGAACATGTTTTGAGGTGCGATGCACAAGTTTTCATTGTGATGAACATGTTATAAGGTGTGATGAGCAAGTTTTGAGGTGTGAAGAACATGTTCTGAGGTACGAAGAGCAAGTTTTTTGTTCGATTAACATTTTCTGAGGTGCAATTAGCAAGTTTTTATGTGCGGCGAAGAAGTTCTGAGGTGCGATGAACTAGTTTTCATGTGTAATAAAAATGTTCTAAGCTAATATGATCAAGTTTTTAGGTGCGACAAATATGTTTTAGGGTGTGATGAGCTGTTTTTCAGGTGTGATCAACATGTTCTTAGGTGCGAAGAGCAAGTGTTGAGCTGCGATGAACATGTTCCGAGGTGTGCTGAGCATGTTTTGAAGCACGATGAACATGTTCTGAAGTGCAATGAGAAAGTTTTCTGGTGAAATGAACATGTCCTGTGGTGCGATAACAAAGTTTTATGCTGAGATGTACACGTTCTATGGTGCGATAGGCAAGTTTTTAGGAGATATGAACATGTTCTAAGGTGCGATGACAAAGTTTTTAGTTGCGATGTACATATTCTAAGCTACGATGAGCAAGTTTTTAGGAGTGATGAACATGTTTTTGTGGTGCGATAAGCAATTTTTTATGTGTGATGATCACTTTTTGAGTTGTGATAAGCAAGTTTTTAGGTGCGATGAGCAAGTTTTTAGGTGTGATGAACCTGTTTTGAGGCTAGATCTGAGTTTTCAGGTGCAATGAACAAGTTTTGAAGTGTATTTAGAAAGTTTTTAGGTGCGATAAACATGTTCTGAGGTATTCTGAGCAAGTTTTCAGGTGCGATGATGATGTTTTAAGGTAAAATAAGCAAGTTTTCATGTGTGTTCAACATGTTTTGAAGGGCGATGGTCAAGTTTCCATGTGTGATGAACATGTTCTGAGGTGTAATGAGCAAGTTTTGAGGTGTGATGAACATGTTTTAAGGTGCGATGAGCAAGTTTTTTTGTGCAATGAACATGTTGAGTGGCAATTTATTAGTTTTTTGGTGCGACGAAGATGTTCTGAGGTGCGAGGAACAAGTTCTCTTGTGTGATGAACATGTTCTAAGGTAAGATGATCAAGTTTTTATGTGCGTTGAACATATTCTGAAGTGTGATTATCAAGTTTTCAGGTGTTATCAACATGTTCTCGGGTGCGATGAGCATATTTTGAGGTGCAATAAGCAAGATTTTAGGCACGATGAACATGTTCTGAGGTGCAATGAGCAAGTTTTCAGTTGCGATGTAAATGTTCTGAGGTGTGGTGAGTAATTTTTCAGGTGCAATGAACATGTTCGGAAGTGCAATTAGCATGTTTTCACGTGCGATGAAAATGGTAAGAGCTACGTTGAACATGTTTTCAGGTGCGATGAACTTGTTCTAAGGTTCAATGAGCATGTTTTCAAGTGCGATGAACATGTTTTGATGTGATGATCGGCGGTGCGATAAGCATGTTTTCAAGTGCGATGAACACGTTCTAAGGTGTGATGAGCAAGTTTTTAGGTGCGATGAACAAGTTCTAAGGTGCGATGAGTAAGTTTTCAAGAGTGATAAACATTTTTTGCATTTCGATGAACAAGTTTTTTGTTGCGGTGAACATGTTTTAGGATGCGATGAAAAAGATTTCAGCTGCGATGAACATGTTCAGAGGTACGATGACAAAGTTTTTAGTTGCGATGTACATATTCTAAGGTGCGATGGGCAAGTTTTTAATAGTGATGAACATGTTTTGTGGTGCAAAGAGCAAGTTTTTTTGTATGATGAACACTTTTTGATTTGTGATGAGGGAGTTTTGAGGTGTGATGGAAATGTTTTAAGGTGCGATGAACCTGTTGTTAGGTAAGATGAAAAAGTTTTCAAGTGTGATGAACATGTTCTGAAGTGTGAGAAGGTTTTTAGGTGCGATAAACATGTTCTAAGGAGTGTTGAGCAAGTATTCAGGTGCGATGAACACATTATATGGTGCGATGAGCAAGTTTCTAGGAGTGTTGAATATGTTCTATCGTGCAACGAGCAAGTTTTCAGGTGCAATGAACATTTTCTGAGTTGTGATGAGTAAGTTTTTTTGTGCGATGAACATGTTTTAAGGTGTGATGAGCAGGTTTTTAGGTGTGATGAACCTGTTCTGAGGTGCGATGAGAAAATTTTTAGGTGTGTTGAACATGTTCTAAGGTGTGATGAGAATGTTTTTAGGTGCGATAAGCATGTTCTGAGGTCCGTTGAGCAAGTTTTAAGGTATAATGACAATATTCTGAGGTATAATGAGCAAGTTTTCAGGGGCGATGAACATGTTCTAAGGTGTGATGTACAAGTTTTCAAGTGTGATGAACATGTTTTATGGAACGATGAGCAAGTTTTTAGGCACGATGAACATGTTCTGAGGTGCAATGAGCAAGTTTTCAGGTGCGATGAACATGTTTTAAGGTACGATGAGTAAGTTTTCAAGTGTGCTAAACATTTTTTAAGTTCAAATGAGCAAGTTTTTTGTTGCGATTAACATGTTTTAGGATGTGATGAAAAAGATTTCAAGTGCGATGACAAAGTTTTTAGGTGCGATGAACAAGTTTCTAGGCACGATGAACCTGTTCTGAGGTAAGAAAAGAGTTTTCAGCTGAAATGAACATGTTTTGAAGTGTGATGAGAAGGTTTTTAGGTGCGATAAACATGCTCTGAGGTATGATGAGCAAGTTTTCAGGTGCAATGATGATGTTTTGAGGTAAAATAAGCAAGTTTTCATGTGTGTTGAACATGTTCTGAGGTGCGATGAGCAAGTTTCCAAGTGTGATAAACATGTTCTGTGGTGTGATGAGCAAGTTTTGAGGTGTGGTGAACATGTTCTATGGTGTGATGAGCAAGTTTTGAGGTGTGGTGAACATGTTCTATGGTGTGATGAGCAAGTTTTTTGTGTGATGAACATGTTGTAGGGCAATTAACATGTTTTTTAGGTGCGACGAAGAAGTTCTGAGGTGCGAGGAACAAGTTTTCATGTGTGATGAACGTGTTCTAAGGTAAGATGATCAAGTTTATAGGTGCGATGAATATGTTCTAAGGTGTGATGAGCATGTTTTTAGGCGTGATCAACATGTTCTTAAGTGCGATCAACATGTTCTCAGGTGCAATGAGTAAGTTTTCAGGCATGATGAACATGTTCTGAGGTGCGATGAGCAATTTTTCAGTTGTGATGTAAATTTTCTGAGGTGTGGTGAGTAACTTTTCAGGTGCGATTAACATGTTCCGAAGTATGATGAGCAGGTTTTCAGGTGCAATGAAAGTGATCTGAGCTACGATGAGCATGTTTTTAGGTCTAATGAACTTGTTCTAAGGTCTGATGAGCAAGTTTTCACGTGCGATGAACATGTTTTGATATTCGTTAAGCAATTTTTCAGGTGCGATGTGCACGTTTTGAGGTACGATGAGCAACTTTTCTAGTGCAATGAACTTGTTTTACGGTGCGATGAGCAAGGTTTTGAAGTGCAATGAACATGTTTTGAGGTGCGATTAGCATGTTTTCTGGTGCGATGAACACGTTTTGAGGTGCGATGAGCAAGTTTTAGATGCAATGAACATGTGTTGTGCGATGAATATGTTTTAAGGTGTGATAAACATGTTATGAGGTGCGATGAACAAGATTTCAGGTGTGATGAACATGTTCTGAGGTGTGATGAATAAGTTTTCAGGTGTGATGAACAAGCTCTTAGGTGCGATGAGCAAGTTTTCTTTTGTGATGAACAACTTCTGAGGTGCAATGAGCAAGTTTTCAGGTGCAATGAACATTTTCTGAGGTGTAGTGAGCTAGTTTTCAAATGCGAAGAACATGTAATGAGGTGCAATGAAGAAGTTTTCAAGTGCAATGAAAATGTTCTAAGGTGTGATGAGTATGCTTTCTGGTGTGAAGAACATGTTTTATGGTGTGGAAACCTAGTTTTTAGGTCGTTGAAAATATTCTTAGCTGCAATAAACAAATTCTCATGTGCGATGAACATGTTTTGAGGTGCGATTAGTAGATTTTCTAGTGCAATGAACATGTTCTGAGGTGCGTTGAGAAAGTTTTCAAGTGCGATCAACATGTTCTGAGGTGTGATAAGCATGTTTCCAGGTGCAAAGAACTTGTTCTGAGGTGCAATGAGCAAGTTTTTAGGTGCAATAATCTTCTTCTGAGGTGCCATGAGCAAGTTTTTAGATACGAGGGGTAAGTTTTTATGTGAGATGATCTTGTTCTGAAGTGTGATGTGCAACTTTATAGGTGCGATGTACATGTTCTGAGGTGCGATGATCATGTTTTCTGGCGCAATGAACATGTTTTGAGGTGCGATGAATATGTTCTAAGGTGCAATGAGCATTTTTTAGGTGCAATAAACTTATTCTGAGGTGCGTTGAGCGAGTTTTCTGGTGCAAAGAACATGTTCTGAAATGCAGTGAGCAAGTTTTCTTTTGCGATGAACTCGTTTTGAGGTGCGGTGAGCAAGTTATCATGTGTTCTGAAATGTGATGAGCATGTTTTCAAGTGCGATGAACATGTCCTGAGGTGCAATGAGAAAGTTTTAGGTGCGATGAAAATGTTCTAAGGTGTAATGAGCATGTTTTCAGGTGTGATGAACATATTTTGAGGTGTGATTAGCTAGTTTTAATGTGTGATGAACATGTTCTAAGGTGTGGTGAGCAATGTTTCAGGTGCGATGAACATGTTCTATGGTTTGATGAGCAATTTTTCAGGTGCGATGAACATGCTCAAAGCTTTGATAAGCAATTTTTCAGGTGTGACGAACATGTTCTTAGGTGCGATGAGCTTGTTTTCAGTGGGAATAAACAAGTTTTCCAGTGCGATGAACAGGTTTTGAGGTGCGATGAGTAAGTTTTCTAGTGTTATGAACTTGTTCAAAGTTGCGATGTGCAAGTTTTCAGTTGCGATGAACATGTTTTGTGGTCTAGTAAGTTTTCATGTGCGATGAACATGTTCTTAAGTGTGATGAGAAGTTTTTTAGGTGCGATAAAAATGTTCTGAGGTGTGATGAACAAGTTTTCAGGTGCGATGAACATGTTCTAAGGTGCGATGAGCAAGTTTTCAAGTGCAACGAACATGTTCTGAGGTGCGTTGAGCATGTTTTCTGGTGCGATGAACATGTTCTGAGGTACGATGAGCAAGGTTTCTGGTGCAATGAACATGTTTTGAGGTGCAATGAGCAAGGTTTTAAGGTCCAATGAACATGTTTTGATATGCGATGAGAAAGTTTTCATGTGCGATGAACACATTCTGAAGTGCGATGAGCAAGTTTTTAGGTGTGATGAATATGTTCTGAGATGCGTTGAGCAAGTATTCAGGTGCGATGAATATGTTCTAAGGTACGATGAGCAAGTTTTGAGATGCAACGAACTTGTTTGATGACTTGTCTTTCTTCTACTTCTTTTGTTTTTCACCTTTCTTCTTAGGCCTCTTCTTGCCCTTTCATTTCTTCTTACCAGATTTGCCTCATTCAATAAACATGGCCACCGACTTGTCCTTTTTAATTAGTTCCTCGGTTCTCTACAAATATTGTCGAGTTCTTGCAAGCTAGATGTTAGCTTGTTCATGTTGTAGTTCATGATAAACTGATTAAAGGATGTGGGTAAACAGCCTCCAATTCTTTTATAAAACTAGTCATCTTCAAGACATGGTCATAAACCAATTGGCTTTCGGTCATCCTACTGGTCATCAAGAATTTGTGGACTTTTTGTCGTGCAGACGATTCTGCTCCTCATACATGGTCTTTAAACTACCCACAATATCATTGTAGTTTTCTACTTTATCAAACTACCTCTAAATAAAGTTGTCTAGTGATGCAACGATGTAACACCAGGCAAGAGAGTCTTTTTCATCTCATTCCTAATACTTTCTTCTTGTCTAGTGAAACGTGAGTACCAAGTTAAGGATACAAAACCAATTTCGATCGTTTAGTTCCTTGAGTTTATTGTCGTCTACTAATTTAACGAACTATTTGTGTGCCATTTCTAACTAATTCCACAATTATATTAGTCATCGATGCCCCTCCCACTAGTCTATGATGACCCTATGATCCTAAGAAGCAATCCCACTAATTGTCTCAATGAAACGCATAGCTCACTTTAATGGTGCATCTTCGATCACCAATTTTTCCTATTTTCATGCTAATGATAGAAGGCCTTTAGAGATATCATCTTATGATATTCCCTATCTCATTGCACTTATATTAATCATGAGGAAACAAATATATTAGTCCCTAGGTCAGCTTTAGGTCTTAACATAGTGGCGTCCGCTGTTTCATAAAGTCATAAATGGGCCCTAAATGGGCTAGGGTTCACATGGGGTTCCTCTTTGGAGAGGAAACAAGAGAAGAGCCCATTAAAGGAGCTCTCATTCTGTGCACCCGTAGGTGCACTGGACGAGTGCACCCGCGAATGGGTGATCAACACGTCAACCAATTCAATATTAATGCACATTTGAGCGTTAACGTAGTCTGGTCCAGTTCACGTGAACATGAACCGGTCGAGTACCCATCAAAAATCCCATTTTTCTTTCGATTCTTCTTCTTTCAATTCTTTCTTTTGTTTATCTTCACCGAACCCTACCCATACAACAAAGTAACCCTTGTCCATTGGCGGTGATAGAGCTCCGGTGGCGAACTAACGATGAATCAACGGCAGCAAAGCTTTGGCGGCGGTGACGTATCCTTCTTCTCTTCTTCTTTGACTCTCCATTATTCTTCTTCTTTTCTTCTTCTTCATCTTCTCCAGTGGTAGGTCTGATCTGAAGGACGAACAGGGTTTTAACCACCTTTCATTCCTCTCTTTTTCTATTATTTTCCTTTCTGGTATTTATAGTTCTCAGTATGGAGGACGTGAGGTGGGAGGCCACGGCAAGACTTCAGGGGGGATTTGGCAATTCATAGGGCTCAAAACTGCAACATTGTAAACAAACATGGACATGCTACTCGTGCAAGAATCGCTTCCACCCACCATGTTACCAGCTTTAATGTCCTCGCTTTCTTCATCTTCACCAGGAAGACAATGGAAATTAGGGTTAATAAAAGATGCTGCAACTAGAACTATGGTGCTCCCAGCGACGAATGACCCTGCAACAATCCCTCCAAACACCTACCTGTGACCTCTGCAAGAGAGATAGTAAATTGAGACGACTTTGCAGAGGAAGATGAAACGATGACCTCCTACAAAAATCCCTCCAAACATGGCGAAGTTGTTGTCTCTGGTAATAACGATTGGTGGCTTGGGTTTATTCTTTGACCCAGGTGGTCGACCTCTCGCTTTCCAAACAACTTCTACTCATTGTTGTGAAGTGCATTCGGTAGAGGAGAGTCAACAATAGTCGGTTCAACCAACTAACAGAAAAAACTTCCATTAATTCGTGGTTAACACATGTCGATCACCCATTCACGGGTGCACTTGGGTGCACAAAATGTGAGCTCCCGTTAAAGGGAGACCATACAATGATCCATGAACATTATGGCAATGATGTACATTCATCCATGATGGGCGTGGAGAGCCAGATAAGTCTTTTCATGGGCCAAGCACTTATGGCTTATGTACAAATCACATTCACATAGCACATCACACATAAGGCTGAGTTTGGAAGGAGTACAAATGCAAATGTGTAGACTGCAAAACCTTATATTTTGTATTATTTTGTATGTATTTACGTTGTACATATTTGCATTTGTACTACTTCCAAACTGAGCCTAAATGTTCAAAATCAAATTAAATCTTATAAAACCTTAATCGATTTAGATTAACACATGATTAACCCATTAATGGACCCAATTATTTAATAATATTCATCTTGATATATGAGCTCAACTGCAAAAATCAATTCGGCCCATATAGCTATCCATACTGAAATGGGTTTATCTTGCTTTAGTATAATTTTAATTAGATTTTACAAGCATAGACCAAATTGGTCCATGTAATGGCCCATCAAACCCCTGGCCAAGATCTATATTTGGTCACTTAACTAGTGATCCATGGGGCTGTAGTCAATCCCCAACCAACCATAGGTTTAGCCCATGTATGTTAGACCGAAACTAGGTTAAATCGACATAGGGTTTGGTGCCCAAAATATGCATCAATCCACATTAATTATGATCCGAAAATTCACAGATATGATTCACAATCATATCAACAAATAAATAGTAATTAATCAAATTAAATAACAAGGGTTGATAGGTGATGGTCCAAATCCAATCCGAACAAATGCAAGATCAAAACGAATTGATATCTCTATATCAATCTCCATCTTCCTCCACGATCTCAAACAAGTCTTTCAATGTAAATAAATAGAAAAACCCTAATTTCCAAGTCTTACATCAGAAAAAACCTAACACATTCTTTCTAAATAACAAAAAGAATTAATTACTGACCAAAAAATCAAATAATCAAACGGTGTGCATGAATCTTGCCACCACCAAAGATTTCAATCTCCATCACACTTTCAGCCCAAGAATTCAACAATTCAGCATAGAACAAATCCATAATATATCAAAAAGTATAAAGATTAATTTTTAGATCATTGGCCCCAAAGCTGAGAACTGAATTCTTAGCTTTTCATGTTGACTAGGTCAAATCGGCTTGACTAGTTCTTGTCGATTTGATCTTTCTCTCAAATTTAAATCAGCTCAGTTCAAGAACTGAACCTTTGGCTCTGATACCACTATTGGAAGGGTTAGAATCCATCTTATAGATGGCCAAACCATGCTATATGACTAGGCAAAATTTCACAAATTTTCTAACCCTTTTAGGAATTAATTTCCCAATGTTTTGAAAAGCTACATTTTTTTCAGATAGGTCATGCACTGAACCAAACCATATTTGAAATCAAATTACTTCTTAAAAGCCTAGGTCGAATTAAGGTTTCTTAGAAGACAAGAGAGGATAGAAGAGAGAGCAAGAGAGTGAAGAGTCGTAGTCTAATTTGCCCTCTTCTCTTCTATCACCTTATGTAGACTCTCATAATCTAATAAGGAGATTATTCAAATCAAATTTGGATCTAAACTCTATTAAGAGATAAGCCTTATCGTCTTAAGAGGATAGTTGCTCTATACCAATTACCAAACCCAGATTCAACCTAGAGCACATGACAACTTAAGTTGTCATATGATTGTTTAATTAATCTTATTAATTATGGGCCTTTAGCCCATTTTGTTCAAAGTCTCATGAACCAAGGTGTTGCATGGCCACTTTAGGCCTGATATTGTATGGCATGGGACCCTACAATGATCTCACACGAAGACCCAAGCATAATGATCATTGGATTAATCCAGCCTATGAAGACTCAAGCATAATGCACACATGTAAGACAAAACCCATCAGGTAATCAGTCTTATAATGGTCTCTTACACTTAACTTCTTGGCCCATAATGATCAAAACACTATCAAACAAGGCACCTCTCTCCTGGCTACATGGTGTAGTGTCACACTCTCTTCTCAAATGGATCCTAGGATTAAAACTTTCGCAAACCCTTTTTATAAAATAGTAGTATATAGCATATAAATATATTTTGCAAAACCAGATTTCAAACACATGTGAAATCCACAATCAGCAGTTTATGTTTCCAATAGAGAGAGTGTAAACCCAAATATTCACTTTGTACAAAAGAGCTAATCCTACCACTATGATCACCCACATAGGTGAGTTCTTGGACTACCCCAACATACCTAGGTATTTGACCCTTGATGGATGTCACTAGTTGGCATATTAAAGACAGCTCAGTTCAACACTTAGTGTAGTACCATACTCAAGTCTGGATTTATGTGTAAATTTCCAATTTTTCTCATCTATCTCCAAGGTCCAGGGCATAACTAGAAATTGGTCTAGGTTCAGTGCTTCTGATAAATATCTACTAGTTGTGCTTAAAGAGATAGAGGACATAAGAAAGGTGAATTATGTCTCTACCGTAGGGAGCATCATGTATGCTATATAGTGAGGTTGACTAGGCATTGCTCAAGCTGTAAGTTTCGTGAGTATATATTAATCCAACTGATGGGTTGTCGAAGCCCTCAAAATTAATTCTAGTCCCACCTTACTATAAACTTGTAGTAACAGTGGTACAAGGTCGAATCCCACAGGGATCCAGTAATTAATTTCTCAGCCGAATGCGCAATATAAAGAGTGGGAAATTTGAATAATTAAAATTCTAAAATAACAAAAGAGCAAATAACAACTAACAAGGAATATTCGGTCTTACCAACTCTGATCCAAGGGTTCGAATTGAGTCAATTGGACATCGATCATAGGTTAAAATCAGCAATCTTGCAATTCTAGCATTTAACCTTTGGATTTATTAGGATAGTCATAATAAACCTTGTGTTTTCCTAATTTAGTTGACCAAACCTAGCATTTGATCAACACTTATCATTGACCGACTAGGCACGATAGCGTTCCATATCAATTAATGATAGCAATAACCTCCGTGAAAACAGTTAAACCAAAATAAAAATAATTGAGATAGCTGCAATTATCCAATCGTGTTCCATTGATTCCCTTTAGGTTAAAACATGACAATACATTGGTCAAAGGTTGTCACGAATAATTGACCCAAAAAGATATTAACCTAATTGCTACTTGTACCACTATTCGTAACAATTACGGATCATCGAATCATGGATAGCAGTAGGAAGATTAACATTGATTAATTTGTTAGACTAATCAACATTAACTTCCATAAGAACATGCACAAGAATCAACGAATACTTGAATTAAAAGCAAGAAATTAAATTAGGCACATAACCTCATGGTGACACAATTGAACCAGAAATTCCCCTTGAATCACAAAAGAGAAGCTCAGCCACTCATGGTTGTCATCTCCTTCTTGCTTTGCTTCCAAGATGGATGGAATGTCTGATTGCTTGATTGATCGCCTAAAGCTGATCCCCC
>NW_010729263.1:377036-390182 GCF_000365185.1 Nelumbo nucifera
TTTATATAGCTTTAGGAGGAGGGGCTCTCTCCAACTCCTCTTAGGAGATTATCCTCAAAAATAGAAAGTCCTAATCAGTTTTGATCTAATCCTATCCTATCTCTTATCTAATAATCTCAATCCTCTTATCCTTCTAGAATTACATTTGAAATTTAAATCTGATGGGACTCTTCATTTTTGAATTCGAGTTGGGCTTTTTTAATAAATTGAGCTGCTACAAGGCATTTCTACGAATTGGGCTTCAGCTGTGAACTGGACTTCTCTACGAATTTTCTCCAAATTTGGGCCCGATTTTGACCTCGATGTAGGCCGAATCTGTCAAAACCCAAAACACAAAAGTTGTATATTTCTCCCTTATCTTTCCGGTGCATCTTGAATCATCCCAATCGGAGTCCGGGTTTGAATGTTATGCCCAGATTACTGAATGGTGCCGAAACTGTGCAAAATCGTCCGATTAGCCTTGTTTTCCTCCTGTCGCCATCTTGCTTGCCCTGAATCGAAATACAAGAGTAATGAGTCCAATTAGGTGCTAATTTAATGTAAATGAATGAATATTTGAGGATAAAAATATGATACTTTTTATTCCCATCACCAACTTAGGACAAGAAAACAGGGCTGTTGTAAAGAACATACTGAAATACCCATGAAGGACTAAAGACTATTGTCTTGTCTTCAATGTCTTTAATGGTAGTTCACTACAAATGGTCGTATATACAGATATTGATTTCTAATCTGATCTAGATGATAAAAAATCTACATTTGGGATCCTATGTAGTGATTTAGAAAACTAGTCAATCACCGAGGCCAAGTACATAGTTGTAACTGAGGCTGCCAAATAAGTAGTATGGATGAAGAAATTCATCTAAGAATTTAGAGTCATACCACATCACCAATTCCACTATTGTGTGATATCCAGATTCAGAATTTAGCATTAGTGGAAAATGTGACAAACCCATTAACAAAGCCACTCACACAAAAAGTGTTTGAGAAACACGTGGATAGTATGAGACTAAGGCTTATCCGACTAAACCTAAGTGCAAGTGGGAGCTGTTAGACAGTATATGCCCTTAACTCCAATCAAATTGATGTATATAAACATTTTTTTGTAAATGAATAAAGTATATTATTGTTTCATGTTAACATTGGTATGTTTCTGTGTATTACCCCTTAAATTGAACACTTAAGAGATTCATGCTAGTTTAAAATGTTCTTAGCCAATGGATAGATTTAGGAAGTTTATCCTGACAAGACTGACACTGGCATGCTACCAAAGAGTTGGAGCAACTTCTCTTATCTACTAAGGTTAGACCCCAGGCACAATCAGTGGGTGTTTATTAAAAGCACTATACTCGGACCAATTTCTAGTTGCCCTAGACTTTGGAGATAGATGGATGGGCAAAACTGAAAAGTTACACATAACCCCAAACTTAATTATGGTATTACACTAAGTGTTGGACTGAGCTATTTTTGATATGCTAACCAATGAGATCCATTAAGGGTCAAATACCTAGGTATGTTGGGGTAATCTAAGAATTCACCTGAGTAGGTGATCATAATGATAAGATTGACCTGTTTGTCGTATAAAGTGAATATCAGGGTTTACACTCTCTCTAATGAAAACCTAAACTGCTAGCAATGAATTTCACCTATGTTTGGAATCTGGTTTTATAAAAGTATTTATATGTTATATATTACTATTTTATTAAAAAGGTTTACAAAAGATTTTAATAATTGGATCCATCTTAACAGGACGTGTGGCACAGCACCTTGCATCCAAGGAAGAGGTCCTTCCTTGTTGGGCAATGTTATTGATCATTACGGGTCGAGAGTAGGGGTCATCATTTCAACCCGGCCCGGCCTGACCCACACAAGGCCGACCCGGAATTCCGGGCTTGGGCCTAGGTTTTGTGTTCAGGCCTGGCCCAAGCCCAGGCCCACATCAGGCCTATAAACTTTAGGGTCGGGCTTGGGCTTAATACTTTAAGTCCAGTCCGAGCCTGGCCCGACTCGTATATATTTAAACTTAGACATTTTGTGTATAATGTATACATATATATACATGTCATTTTACATTAGATTATATATTTTATATAAATATTATAGCATGACACATTAAATTTATATTATATGTAATATTTTATATTATATAATGTATAAAATAATTTTATATGCATGTTATGTCATTTAATATAAAATATTATAGATATGTAATGTTTTATATATGGAAGACATTGGCCCAAAATCAAGCCCAGCCTGGCCCGGGCCCTGTAGACCTGAGATTAGGGCTTATGTTTTAGGTCCAGAACCCCGGCCCGGGCCTATGCTATAGCCTTTATCATTAGTGCAAAGCCCAACTTGGGCCCAGCTCAACCCAGCCTGTGATCACCCCTAGTCGAGAAGTTGAGTGTAAGAGACCATTATAAGGTTGATTACCTGATGGGCTTTGTCTTACATGAGTCTATTATCCTTGGGTCTTCATAGGCTGGATTAATCCAATGATCATTTAGGTGTAAATGTTGAAACCAAATTGGACCAATGCTGATTGGGTTAGGGGTTCATTGCCTTGAGAAGTTAATTCAGCCTAGCCTCTTTTAGAGGTTCGGCCAAACCCATATGGGCTCATGTGAGATCATTGTGGGGTCTTATGCTATACAATGTCAAGCCTAAAGTGGCCATGCAACACCGCCGTGAACCTTTGAAGTAAATGGGCTTGAGGCCCAAAATTAATAACATTAATTAAACCTTTTAAGTTATCATGTGCTTTCGGTCAAATTTGGGTTTGGTATTGGGTATGGAGCACCTATCCTCTCAAGAGGATAAGGTTTATCTTTTAATAGAGTTTAGATCCAAATCAGATTTGAATAATCTCCTAATTATATTAGAAGAGTACTCCATATGGAGATAAAAGAGAAGAGGGCGAACTAGACTAGGAGTCTTCACACTCTTGCTCTCTCTTCTTCTCTCTTGTCTTCCAAGAAACCCTAATTTAACCTAGGGCTTTCAAGAACTAATTTTTTATTAGTTTTTCTTCTAATTACAAGAAAAACGTTGAGGAAGATTAGGCTCACTCACCCCATTCGATTCAAGCAAGTTGGATAGTAGTTTTGGAGAAAACAGTGTTGCTAAACCGGCTTCACCTATTTTTATGACTGATTTGGGCATGAACTTCTACCTTGGGATTTGTTTTTGTGGTATCCATATCAATTATAATTTTCCCTTTTGATTTGGTTTTAAATCTGGTCCAATTCAGTACAATATTAATTCAGAAAAACGCAGTTTTTTCAAAACACTGAGAAATCGGTTCCTAAAAGGGTTAAAAAATTTTTGAAATTTCGCCCAGCCATCTAACATGGTTCGACCATCCATAAGATGGACTCTAATCCTCCAACATATTTGTCACTCCCCCCAAAGTATAGGGTACCTATCTGTAATTTACCGTATTTAATGAAAACCACAAAATTATTAAATGTTCATCCAGTAACTGACATTACTCTAAATTCTAATATACTTAGTAGAAACACAAAAAAAGCTAAATGTTAGTAAAAATATATATAATTCCTTTATACATGAAACTAAATAACTATAACGCTTCAAACATTAAAATTGAAAGTTCAAAGGAATCCAAAACCCTAAAATACCAACCAACATGATAGTCCACATTCAAACTGAAATTCAACAAACACGTGAAGAAACAAAACCCACCAAAAAAGATTCTTGACTTTGAGATGTTGAGATCCATTCCACCAAATTAAATCCCAATTTCCAATCCTCTATAGAATTTTCACTCCAAAACTAAAAGTTTCCCAACAATCAGCAAAACAATTTCAAACCAACTCTTTCTATTAAATGTAAAATAAACCATGGAAGCAATTAAGCAAATGCAAAAGAGAGCTGATCTACTCCTCATAGAGCGCACCTCACACCGACCTCACAGCATGTCCTGGTCGTACATCAGGAACATCTGTTTGTATTTATTATTCATAGGGAAATATTCCCAATACATGATGGGATTTGGTTGTGAGGTCGGTGTGAGGCGTGATCTGTGATGAGTAGATCCCAATTCACCTACAACACGATTATTTTTCATGCTGTAGACAACATCTGTTTTTATGTAAGGCCCATTTTTCATTCTGAAAGGAATGGGTCCCCATGGCAAGAATTTCATACCCAACACCATTCAATCTCATTTGAAAGAATGATGCCTATGGCAGCGAATCAAACATGGGCCTTAGTCCCCATGGAATGAGAAAAAACCGTAAAAAAATACATAAAATGCAGGTTTCAGAAAGAAGAGAAAGAGGTCCATATGAGCATTGCGGTGGACTCTTGGCCTAAACTTTCACAAAAGACAAAATGAGTGAACTTTTATAAAATAAAAAGAGTATGCCAATCATCCATCCTCTTCCATTTCATACAAAATATACTCCTAAGCTTGGTAACCATCATCCAGTCTCATTTGTTCCACTACACCATTCAGCATCATATATATTTCCACTGATTTAGGATGTGACGTATCATGAGCTATAAACCTATGCAGGGTGCCGTCGACCTCTACAAAGCTACAACCTGGAGATTTCTTAACCCCTCTCTTTTCCATGGCTTCTCTTAATGTCCTAGCCTCATTCCACCGCCGAGCAACAGCATACATGTTCGATAAGCCAACATATCTACCATCATGATCCGGCTCCAACTCAATAAGCCCCCTTCCTACTTCTTCTGCAAGATCAAATTTTCCATGGGTTATGCATCCACTAAGTAAAGCACCTAAAGTCGATGAGCTTGGCTCAACAGGCATTTTACTTACGAACTGGAATGCCTCATCCAATTGACCTGCACGCCCTAGAACGTCCACCATACAAGAATAGTGTTCACTCTTAGGTGTCATGCCATGTTTACCAAGAGAGTTAAAGAAGTACCAAGCTTGCTCTACAAGTCCTCCATGAGCACATGCGCTCAATAAGCATAGATAAGTAATCTCGTCTGGGGCAATCCCTAGATTTTGCATATCTGTAAACAATTCAAGTGACTCTTTAACTAATCCATGAGTAGCAAGACCTCCAATCATAGCATTCCAAATCAACACATCTGTCTGATGAACTGAGACCCCATTGAACACCAATAAAGCTTCTTCAATCGCACCACACTTGGCATACATGTCCACTAGGGAAGTCCGTAATGTCAAACTCAAAGGCAACGCATTGTCCTTCACATACTGGTGCATCATTCTTCCTTGCTCGAGGGCACCCAAATGAGCGCAGGCACACAGCACGCTAACCATAGTAACCTCATTTGCCTCTGGCCCCACGAACCGCATCCTGTTAAAGATGGTTAAGGCCTCCCTATGGTCCCCGGCCTTAACATACCCATCAATCAAAGAGCTCCAAGATACAACATCCCTTTCAGGCATGGATTCAAATATAACACGAGCTGCGACCAGATCACCGCACTTGGCGTAGCCATCAATGATGGCGTTCCACGAGACCAAGCTCCTCTGTGGCATTTCCTCAAACAATTTCTGAGCAGAAGCTATGTCGTTACAAGATGCGTACATATGAATCAAAGAATTCCCAACAAAGCGATCCATTTCAAACCCAGCCTTAAAAATGCAGCTATGTATCGCCAAACCAAGCCGGAGTGATGATAAGCGCGCAGATGCTTTTGCTAGGAAGGGGAAGGTTAAATGATCGGGAGAGACTCCAACACGCAACATTTGGGTGAAAACAGAAATGGACCGGTTTGGGTTCTTGCTTCTCGAGTAACCCCTTATAACAGTGTTCCAATTGAAGATGGTTGGATTCGACAGATGACGAAAGACCTGATAGGAGTAATCGATATCGCCGGAATTTGAGATAGCAGAGAAAGAAAGAATTCTTGTTGTGAAAGATTCGACTTCGGAGAGTCCCAAAGCAATAATTAATGCATGTATTTGCTTCAATTCTGCCATTGATTTGCATCGATCAAGCAACGATATTAACGTGTGATTTGGATTTTGGCTTGTGCTAAGCCATGAGCGCTTCACCATTTACTAATTAAAAAAATTACAATCAGAAGAAGAATGAACGCATTTACAGAAGGACAAAGCGAATTTCACTCTAATCGCAGCGGTGTGTGTTTGTTAGCCAGGTATATAGATAGGTGGCAAATACGAGTTTCGGCCGTATCGTATCGGCACTCGAAACGGCCGAAACTCTATTTTTTTTAGTTTTTTTTCAAAGTTTGGTTTTTTGGAAAGCTTATAACCAGTTTTTTATTATTAAAAAAAGAACAGGCATTTCGGACCATATCGTTTTTAAAAGATACGATATGATATGCCCGGTACGGGGCATATCATATCGATACTTTGAACCATGGCCCGCCTTCTGGCAAATGGCAATCAGGTGGCCCAGTCTGAAATTCGGATCAGCTGCAAACAGTGTCGCATGGACCGGGATCGGAGCAGTTGAACCATGACATGCGACGTTGGCCGGTTCGATTTTATCTCAATAATTGTCTTTGATTAAAAACTAGTGAATGACCCCCTACTATTTACAAGAAAGTTCAATATATATATATATTGAAGAGAATTAGTTTTCAATTTTAAAACTATTTGATAATGCCAATTATATAAATTTGTAGTCTTCGTTACAAAAATAATAACTTTATATACAATGTTGAACATTTTATACATGAAATAGTCTAATGAAAGTTATATTAAAAATAATAAAATCACAGTAGATAAGAAAAAAGAATAATTGTCATATAATGAAAGAAAATAAAAATCATTTGTAGTATCCTATTTCTACTAACAAATATGTGCTTTCATGAAATTGTCTTCTTTTAGTTGCTTTAACAATGATAATAATCGATAATAATCTTCAAATCCATTCGCAATCTTGACATAATGATCAGTCCTCTGCACTTTCAAAGTTCTTATTGTTTCTAATATCTTGGTTATAATAAGTGTGTAATATATTAATATTCCTTTAACATGTAAAAGTTGCTTGTATGTAATATCATTAACATATAAGATCTTACCTCAGAATCTAATCCCGCACAAATTTTTTTTTCTCAGAGGACTTTCAATGATAGTAGTTGGTCCAGTAATCGTAGATTCACTTTTAGTATGTTTCATTTCAACACTATTGTCAACTATGAAAACTTTGGAAACTATCAGGTCTGCATTTTGATATTGCAAATTAAATGATGAAATTTTGATTTGAAATACAACAGTCGATCAATCACTCCATCAAAAATTGTAGTCAATAATTCATCCCCATTTTCCTATAATGAATTGAAATTATAATAAATATCATATGATATGATAATATCGAATCTAAAAAATATGAAAAAAAATACTTCCTTAACAGTCTGTTTGCTTTGTGAGAATGGGATAGAAAAATAGGAATATTCTTCAAAGATTCCTATTTTCCCACGTTTGTTTTGAGCGAAATGATGAGATGCGATGAGAACTAGGTTCTCAATTTTTAGGATGCGGGGTCTCACCAAATAGGTGTGACCCCACTGCGAAAATTTTATCGAAGGGAGGCAACCATCTTCTTCTCAGCGTCGTCTTCTTCTCAACTGTCGTCCAACAATCTTCTCACTGGTGCCCTCTCCGTCGATCTTTCTTGAAGGTAAGCTCATATTTGGGTTCCTCTTATGATTTCCATTCGTTTCTATACCATTTTTACCTATTTTCATGAATGAGCTCCACACGAGATTTTGCCAATGCCTAGAGTCATCTATGGTCATCCAAATCCAAAAATACGTCCGATCTACCAATGAAGGCATTTATTTTAACATCGAAGCTCAAAATCTATCATCTGGTATTTGCCTTTTTCTAGATCTGTTGTTTTTTCTAGACCTGTGTTTTTTTCTAGATCTGCAATGTGTTAT
The DNA here is from genome assembly GCF_000365185.1 of Nelumbo nucifera. The sequence goes on from NW_010729263.1 coordinate 384,912, forward strand.
ATATTTGTTTCAAAGTTGTCGTTAGATCTAGTGATGTTGGTTTCGAATACATTTGTCTATGTTAGATTTCTTGTGTTGTAGATTTGTTTTAGGTCTGTTGTAGATTTGTTCTCAAATACATTCATCCTCTTCTCAATAATGCTCGAACTCATATCTATATCTTTTCTTTTTGTTGTGTTTCAGGTTATCTCAGGCAACCCAAGGGGTTTTCAAGCTAAAATGTACTACATCTCAATCAACCCACGCAAGGGGTTTTCATGTTTTGTAGTGGAGTAGTATATACTGATTTGGGTATTGAATACTTTTTGCAAATGATGATGAATAACAGTAGTATATGCTGGTTTGGGTGTTCTTTTCTCAATAATACTCTATATTTAGCAGCAGTTTCTTGAATCAAGCTTTACATAGTAGTATATGCTGATGATGAATAGCAGTAGTATATGATCTATTTATGATCATGACCATTGATTTGATTGTAATTGATGCGTAATGCTTACATCATCAGCAACTAGTAGCATATGCTGATGATGAATAGCAGTAGTATATGATCTATTTATGATCATGACCATTGATGCGTAATGCTTACACTAGCAAGTGCACTAGCTGATCAAGTAATAAAGTGATGAGTAGAGTATCGTTCCCACGAGGATTTATACAACAACTACTAGTACTACTTCTGCCATTTATTATCTGATAAATCGAATTCTTGACCTAGTCAAAATCCTAATTCCTAACTTGTAACCTATCCTAACCAATTCGGATCAAAGACCTTTTATGCAATCAAGAAAACAAGTTGTATGTGAACACTACAGATTCGGTCCAGCAATCAATTCTCAAGGTTATTCAGTTGAATTGGGATTCATCCATGGTCTAGTGAAACCCTAATGACATGAACAGCCTCTCTCGAGCGCATGCTCATTCTATCCATGAGTGATGATTCTTATATCTCTATCAAGAATCTAATCCCCATGCATGCATTAAGATCAGGAATTTGAAGGGCATCATTTCAGATTTGAATGAACACCAACCGAATCCTACAAGTTATCTCTAAATTGTATTAAATTCAGTTCTTAATTAGCAGATCGGATTATCTAAACTCTTTCTCAAGCAATTCAGACAGTCCAAGATTCAAGAACAATTCGGCCACAGCTATAGAAAATTATCTAAACTCTTTCTCAAGCAATTTAGACAGTCCAAGATTCAAGATCAATTCGGCCAAGCTATTCTAACATTTAAAAACCCTAATAAAGAAACATCATGAATGAATCCAATCAATCGAATAACCCTAGAAAACTAATTACAGATCTGAATTCTCATGAAACATTGTTCAATTACTAACAAGAAAGAGAAATTAATGGACAAGATTGCATGAAACCCTAGCTGAATTCGTTTACCACTTGCGCAGAACCAAAGAAGAAGACAACCTAGAGTCTTGATTGTTCTTCGATCTCCTTGAATGGCTTCTTCTCCAATTTCGAATTCAGCAATCTTCTCTTCTCTCCTCCTCTTGCTTCTCTCTTCTCTTAATTTGCAAAAAGTGGTTCAAACCCTTTTCTCCCCTTTCTCTTCTCTTTTTATAGTGTTCTCTTCAGCCCTCTCTCTCTTCTAAAAGGTTGTCACCCTTGGGAGCTCTCCTTGGGCTTGAACTTGAGCTACAATTGGGCCTCCCACTTGGTGGGCCGAATGGTCACCCTTGGGGAGGTTCGGCTAGGCTCTCTCCTTGGGTTCCCCCATAGAGTGCTGCATGGACCTTACTTCTATATGGGCCGAATTGCCCTCCTTAGGATTCTCGGTTGGGCCTTTCTTCTAACTGGGCCGAATTCCTTCCACTTTTGCCCCTTTTACATGGTTTTATGCTATCTTCCCTCTAAACTGGTCCACATTCTTAATTTTCTGAAATCAACCTAAATTAGGGTAAGAAACTATACAAATCAGCTGAAAGGGATGGTACAATCCATCGTATGGACGCCAAAACAGTTGCGGAATGGGTGAGCGAATTTCAAAAATTTTCTACCTACCTTTCAACTAGGAATCGCATTCCCTAATTTTAGAATCAAGATTCAAGGATCCTAACCAGAACCGAACCAAATCTGAACCAAAAGAGAAGGGAGTAATTATACCTGATCCAGAGAAATAATATCTCCCAAAGTTGGTGTTCACACCCAAAGAAGGCACCAAGATCTACTCCTGCTGAAGATGACACAGCAACTGTGGAACAGAACCAACAGAGTGCGTTCTACACACAGAATCCTTCACAAGAATCCTTTGGATGACAATGAGCACCAAACAGAATCAGGCTTTCAACAAAGACTGATATCAAGAACTTTTCTTGATCTTTCTCTGACAAAGAAAACGAACTGCAATAGATAGTGGCGGCTGCAACTGGAGGGAGCTAGAGAAGAAGATGGCGAACTGCTTTTCTTCTCTAGGGTTTCTGAAATCCTATCTCACAAAACTGTAGGGTGTGTTCTGTGTAAATCCCCTAGATTCTTGTAATTCGAATAGGGTTTCCTCTAGTTGCTTAATGATTAAGAAAAGATCTCCTGATCATATCAGGAATTGCCCATGTCCAAATATGTATTTGGATTAGAACTCTTCTTAATCCTATCTGCAGATTAGATAAGGTTTTTGGTCTCATCCTAATCTCAGATCCGCCCCTTGTTAATGACTGGTCAAATCAGTCCAGTTCGAAATGGGCTTTAGGCCCCAATAAGAATCAAGTGCTCAAAAGTCTTCCAAACTTCTGCCCAGTTGGGCTTCTTTGTATGGCGTGGGACCCAAGCATTGATCTACACAGCAGCCACATGGGTTCGGCTGAGCCTCTGTTATAAGGCCTGGCCGAATTCACTAGAGAGCCCAGTGAACCCTCTGAGCCCATCATATGGACCCTATGGGCCCAACACCTACACTAAGTGGTCCTGGGCCAAGCCATCTTATAAAAACCCAGGGACTATGGGCAGGTGCAAGATTAGCCCATCAGGTATTATCCCAAATGGCCTTACACTTCACCTCTCAGCCCATAATGATCAAGCACTGCCCGACAAGAGAGGACCTCTCCCTCGGCTGCAAGGAACAGTGCTGCACTCTCTACTTACATGGATCCCGGGAATTAAAACCATTTGCAAATATTTTGAAACCATACTTAAATATATATCATATATATAAATTTTGCAAAACAAAATTCCAATGATTGAAATCAACTGCCGGCAGTTTGGTTTCCATTAGAGAGAGTGCATCCCCGATGATTACATTTGTTCGACAAAGGGGCTGATCCCGTCAATATGATAACCCACTCAGATGAATTCTCAGACTATCCCAACATACCCAGGTTTTGACCCCCGCTAAGGATCTCACTGATTGGCATATCAAAAACAGCCCTATCCAACACCTAGTGCAGTACCATAATCGGGTCTAGGGGTCAAGTGTAACTTTTCAGTTTTGCCCATCAATCTCTAAGGTCCAGGGCAATACTGGAAATCTGGTCCGGTTCAAGGGTTCAAGTATCCTACACTGCATGTGCCTTGGGTCTCACCTTGGCGGTTGAGACAAGCCACCCCAACAGTTGGCAGCACACCAGTGTCAGCCTTGGCAGGATAAATCTCCCCAGACTTATTCAACGGCTGTGAACATTTAAAACCAACACAAGTCTCATTAAGTGTCCAGTTTTAGGGTCTTACACACAGAAGTATACCACACAACATGAATCAAACATGTAATTCATTTATTTACATTAAATATCAAAAGTACATCAAAACTGATTAAAGCTAAGGGCATACAAAAACTGTCCAACAACTCCCACTTGCACTTAGGTCCAATCTAGTACAAGCCGGAGTCCCATACTTTCCACGTGTTTCTCAAACACCTTCTGTGTGAGTGGCTTAGTTAATGGGTCTGCCACATAATCTGCTGATGCTACCTTCTGAATCAGGATGTCCCCTCTACCAACGATCTCCCGCAGTACATGGTACTTCCTCTCGATGTGCTTTGACTTTGAGTGGGCCCTAGGCTCCTTAGCCTAGGCGATCGCTCCATTGTTGTCACACAACAACAGGATGGGTGATGTGTTGGACAGAATCACTCCTAATTCGTGAACGAACTTCTTCATCCACACAGCTTCCTTGGCAGCTTCGCTTGTGGCAATGTACTCGGCTTCGGTTGTGGAGTCTGTCGTGAACCCCTGTTTGCTGCTTTTCCAGCAGACAGCACACGATCCTATCGTGAAAACATACCTAGATGTAGACTTTCTATCATCTGGATCTGATTGGAAATCGGCATCAGTATACCCCAGAATTTGTAGTGAACTACCATCGAATACCAGACAAAACTCTTTTGTCCTTCGAAGGTATTTAAGTATTATTTTATTTTTTATATCTTCTTAATCTATTTTAATGCTAGTAAGATGCATATTTAGCACTCATCAGTTAGGAAGTCACCACTGCTATTTTTTTTGGTGAAAATGCAATTTCATTACTCACACACTGTAATTTCACGTATTTACTAAAACCTATCTTATGATTAAAACACCTCTATGATTTGCAACCGTTTTATATAATCAACCTTCTTATCAAGGACCTTGGTCACATAAACTCTTAAAAAACGAGTTTAACATATGAATGATCATAAATCCTGGGTTTTTATTCCAAAAATTCCTTAACAATTGTTTATAACACACGCAGTCTATGCCTTCTTCAAATTCTCTAATCTAATCCTGTTTTGTAGATCCAGATCTACAACAACAAGAGAGATCATTGGTAGATTAAAGATACAGAAGAAACAAAATATGACAAACACCTTTTCTAGTTTGATACAGAGAAATTAAAAAAAAAAAAAAGGCTTATAGTGCTTGAGATCCAATAAGCTTTGTTAATCCAAAAGTAATGGCCATAGCCAACCACCCACCAATTAGAACCCTGAAACAAGCCCTCCCCACCGGTGCCTTTCCTATGGCCGCCCCTAGACCTCCAAATACCAACAACGCCAAACTGGAGACTGCAACCACCACCCCCAGCCTCACTCTGTATTCTTTGATGAAGGACGCGGCCAGCAGCGGAACCATAGCTCCGATGGCAAAGGTGAGGGTGGACGCTGCCGCAGCCAGGAATGGATTCGGTAGTTTCTCCTTCTTGTTTTCTTCATTGCTCTCGCTGCCATCTCTCGATCTGTTCTCTCTTTTCATCTGAGCCACTTCTATGTCCAATTGCGAGTAAACCGAGACAAATTCTCCTATCGCCATACTGCATGCTCCGGCGACCAATCCGGCAAAGCCGGTAA
>NW_010729263.1:418906-431209 GCF_000365185.1 Nelumbo nucifera
TTTTATATCTCATATAAAATATACTTTGCAAAACAAATCTCAACGTATGAAATCGGCTGCCGGCAGTCTTGGTTTCCATCAGTGAGAGTGCAGCACGGTCCGGACGAGATCGTGATATTCCGGGAGCAGCTTGTTGTCGGGCTGCGTCTTCCAATCTATCCTCTTATCGTCGAGGTCATGAATCACTTCAATGTTACTGTCAGTCAGCTCCACCCGAACTCCATTCGTAACCTTGTTGGGACCGTCTCCCTTTGTTGCGAACACTGCCTTCCATTGGACCTGGAAATTTTTTCCGCCATTCTTATGCTCAAGAAGCAAGAGGGTCCCCTGCCCGGGCGTAGGTGGGCCTACTACTTGTCTCCTCGTCCGAGGTTCAAGCTTTTGCACGATCTTCCGAATAAGGTCTCGGCATGGAAGCGAGACTACTTCGTGGTTTGAAGTTCTATGGGGTGGTTGTTTCCTACCGAGTGGGGATTGGTCGTTCTTGATCCCGGTGTCACGTTAGATGAAGAAACGGTGAAGGGCCTCTAGAACTGGGCCCGGCTTGGACTTAAATGCTGGAACTACCTGACAAAGGCCAAGCTTATTCAGGCCGGTCTGAGTTTGGGTAGGTTTCTTGCTCAGAGGCTTGCTTTTGCTTTGTTTTTATTCTCGTTTTTTGACGTCGAGCTCCTTTTTGCAGGTGTTCTGGAGGCAGAGAAGACTCGAGGTGCGAATTTTTTTGATGGTATGAAAAGGAGGAAGCGAGCTGCTAAGCGGGTCCGTGTCGATCCTTCCCGGGTTGCGGAGCCCGAGGCACCGAGAATGGAGCCTCCTGGGGAGCCCGAGGTGGCCCCTCCATTTCAGGAAGCGGCAGGGGTCCCCTATGCCGAAACAGCTTATACCCGAGCTGTGCCTTCAGGCTCGGGAAGTCAGGATGAGGTTGGGAGCGTGCTGACGCCGAGCTACGCTCTCCGAAAAAGTAAGAAGGCTATTTGCCCTGAGGAGGTTGCGGCGTGGGCTGATCTTCCTCCAAAACACATAGGCGCGCGTGCTGCTATTCACGCCATGGTGATAAGTCAAAGTAGTTACCATCCACACTCCATCCACGCTGATTTGTTTATTGCCGGGCTGATTTGTTCTCGTTTTGGCAGGTGAACTCCTCCATCCACGCTCTAACAATCCAGGTGGAGAGGGGCTTGAAGCGAGCACAAGCTGCCGAAGAGGCTTCTCGTGCTGCACGAGTCGAGCTAACGAGGTCTCGGTGGGACAACGAGGCCTTAGGATTGGTGGTGAAACACATGGCGGACCTGAAGCTGGACCTGGAGCATCAAGTCGGGTACCTTCACGATGATATCAGGGAGAAGACTGAGATCTTCTCTCAGGCCATCAAGGAGGCGAAGGTGAAGGCCGTTGACGATTACATCGCTTCGCCGCGCTTTGACGACATGATGGTGGGCTCATACAGAAGGGGTTTCAAGTTGAACCGATGGATGATAAGGAATACGTACCCCGAGCTCGACATTAGTGCCATAACTACTTCGCACATCACTCAGGAAATGGTTGCCGCAGCTGATGATGACGCGGATTCCGAAGACGAAGTGGGACCTTCAGGTATTGTCAAAGTCCCTTCCGAAGGTGAGGAAGATGTACCTCCAGGCGTGTGAGCTTGTTGTTGTTGTTTTTTTTTTTGGAATGAAATGAAGACAATGTATTTTGCAATGAAATGTCCCTTTTTTGGTTAAGTGTCGGGTGCTGCCATTTTTATCTTTTACCGAACTGACTATATTGCCGAACTGCTAGGATTTGGGTCCCGAGGCGGGTTAACATAGTAAGGCCATACGCCCGATCTGTTCTCCGCTTGGGTTGGTCAACAGGCTAGAATTCATTGATGAGGTGTCGAGGTCATCGTCAGCTCGGTGCTAGCACTTGGCCTTCCCTTGTCCATGCCGAAAAGGTGATTGGGTCTTACAGTGCCGAGGTCCTTGCTACCTCAACATTCTAGCCCTTAGGCTCTGGTAGTGGCTCATAGCCCACTTAGTTTGATAATTTATAGGTAATATCGTCTTAAGTTGATGGTGTTCCATGCTCGGGGTATCTGTTTACCCTCCAGGGTCTCGAGCTCGTACGCTCCCCCGAGTACTCTCTTTACTCGGTAGGGTCCTTCCCAGTTCGGCCCGGGTTTGCTAACGCCAAGCTCAGGTACCAGAACCTTGTGGGTGTGTAACCAACGTGAAGTTTTGCCGGATCCCCATGTCTTGGCACCACTCTTGGAATTTGATGTCCTCAAACTGCTTGCCATTGTCGGTGATCAATACCCAAGGTAGCCCGAAGCGGCACACTATGTTCTTCCAGAAGAAGTTATGGGTGTTTCGAGCTGTGATGGTTATGAGAGTTTCAGTTTCAACCCACTTGGTGAAGTAATCTATTGCCACTACTAGGAACTTCCTTCCTCCCGTTGCTGGCGGGAATGGCCCAAGTAGGTCGATACCCCATTGTGCGAAGGGCCATGGGCTGGTGAGATACTTGAGGTCGGCGGCGGGTTGGTGGTGAATATTGGCGTGCTTTTGGCACTTATCACACTTCCTGACTAGCTCAACGGCATCTGCTTTCATTGTTGGCCAATAGTACCCCTGTCGTAGTGCTTTCTGGGCGAGGGCCCTGCCCCCAGGTGTCCACCACACAGGCCTTCATGAATGTCGTGGAGTACGAGCTCGGCTTCAGGAGGTCACAAACAGCGCAGGTAGGGGAGCGTGTAGGATCTCTGATACAGCCGCCCATCTATTATGACATACTTGGCTGCTTGGCGCTCTACCCTCCTGGCGGTGTTGGGCGACAGGAGCGACCTCCTCTGCCCCCCCGAGAATGCTAGGCCGAGGTAAGTCCTCTATGTACACAGTTCTCATGGTGTTGTCACTAGTGCTGGCTAACTGGGACAGGGCATCGGCCTCAGCGTTCTCTGATCTCGGGATTTGCCTGATGAAGTGTGACTGGAAATTAAGCAGAGTCTCCTTTACTTTTGCTAAGTAGGCGATCATAGATGGCTTGCGGGCTTCGTATTCCCCTGTAACTTAGTTGACCACAAGCTGGGAATCGCTGCAGATAACTATGTGTTTTTCCTTTACCTCTTGCGCCAGAGCTAACCCGGCTATCAACGCCTCGTATTCTGCCTCATTGTTGGATGCCGCGAACTCGAAGCATAGCGCGTACTCTAGTTTTGTGCCACTCGGACCGTGGAGAACTACACCGGCTCCGTTGCCCTGCTGATTTGAGGAGCCATCTACGTGAAGGATCCAGGGCTCTTCATCCCAGTTCGTGCTCGGCCTAACTAGGAGAGATACCGAACTGGGTGCGACCTCACGGGGCTCGGACCCAACCGACCTGGGAGCACCGAGCTCACCCGAACTGGGGGTCTCGTGCTCAATCGGGCTGAGGACCTCGGAGCTGAACGTGCATTCAGCAACAAAATCCGCCAAGGCTTAAGCTTTGATAGCGGTTCGTGGCTTGTACTGGAGGTCGTACTCACTGAGTTCGATGGCCAACTTCGTCAATCGACCGGAGACCTCGGGCCTGAGTAATACTTGCCTCAAGGGTTTGTCGGTGAGGACGATGATGGTATGGGCATGGAAATACAGACGAAGTTTGCAGGCCGCAAATCTTACTTTTTTAATGGTCAAATAGAGGTTTTTGGTCAAGAAATTTGATGTGTTGGGGGTTTTTTGGGTCTTCAAACATAATGGTAAGGTATGATTAGTCATATAAAGTTGGAATGATGGATGCTAAGCTCTAACTAATGAGATTTGTTGAAATAAGGTCTAGGCTTGGTGGGGGGTTAAAGGGGAAAATTTTTAGTTACGATTTGGTAGGTAAGCACAAATTAGGGTGAGGAATCAAGTGGATGGTTCTGATATGAAAAAGATATGGTCAATCTTGGTAATCATTTAGGGTCATCAGAATGGAATCCTGATGTCTTTCCGATTGGTTGTCGTAGATTCGTGTTGGGGTTTGCTAATTGATTGCTTCTTAGTGATCTTGAGGTGATGGATATGTTGTATTTGATTTTGAGGAGTTGGAGTTTGAATATTACTTAGATCAGGGCTGTTAGAAAGGGAATTGGCTTTGGAGTTTAGTCATGAAAATTGATATGCAACTAAGTTATAGTTTTCCATGTCTGAGGATGATGTTTGATCAGACATTGATATTGATCTCAAGGTTCTTATTTGTCCTACGAATTGTGTTAATGGAGGGTATTTTGGGTTTTTGAAAGTGTTAAGTTGATCTGATTGAGTTTCCATGTTTTTTGCGGTTTAAGAGGAGGATACAAAGAGGTAAGGTGAAGGAACCGAGCAAAAATTGGGTGCTGACAGCTTGTTGGAGGTAGCAAACTTCCAAACAACAAAAAAAAAGCACACAAAGATTTGTGTGAGGGGCAAGTGTTTGGAGGAGGAGATTTCGTTGCTGGAATTTCAGTCAAGGTTGAAGTTGATGTAGTGCAAAACCTTTGCTTGGAAGGTGTCGTACAACCCAAGCCTTGGAAGGCAATTGCAATTGTCAAACAAACAAGAGAAAAACATAGTGGTGCCATCCTAGAAATATCTAGCCTTAGTTGATGTTTGATTTTTGATTAATGCAGGAATTGGTGATTGATGATTTGAAGGATTTGATATGTTTTAGTATGAGATGAAGCTTATTAAGTTTTTTTTTATTATTTTTATGGATTTCAAATTTTTTATTTTTTGGATGCTTATAGGTTGAGTTTGTATGGGTTTGACCTTTTTTTGTTGTGGCATTTGAGTTGATGATTTGATGAAAGCCTATAAATTTTGATTTGATTTTTTATGGATTTAGGTTTTTAATAATTGATGTTGAAGCTTGAATGTTCTATTTGATTCAAATGTTTAAGGGAATTTTCCTAAGTTAATATGGAGTTTGGTTTTTTCTCTGAATTTTTCACAAGTCTTGATTTTGATTTAAATATCTGATGGATTTTGAATTTTGATTTGAATTTTCATAGGTTTTGATTTTTAAAATTAGTTAGTTGATTTAAATATTTGAATTTTTGTGGGTTTTAGTTATTTGATTTAAATATTTAAGGAACTTTGTCGGCGATGAAAACTATTTGGTGCAAAGTGTACAATCTTAAAGTAAGTCAAGTGCCCCCAGTAATGGTTTGGATTTTATAAGGGTGGTTTGAGGATAAGGTGGTCTGGTCACATCCTATCAAGCTTTCTGTGCTTTTGGACATATTGCCAAGCATCAAGGGAAAAGATTTTTAAACTCTATAATTGATTTTAGGAATGATTGAACTGAAAGTTTTTTTTTTCTTTGAGTGATTTGCCCGAAGGTATCACACATGGGATTTTTTTTTTTTGGATTATGCCAAGTGAATGCTTTTGATTGACTCCAAGATTTTGCACAAAGGCAAGTTACACAAAGTGATAGATTTTGATGGGTATTTGATTATACCCAAAGGCAGATCACACGAAGTAAGAGATTTCGATGAATTTGGATGTGTATTTGATTATGCCTGAAGGTGGATCACATGAAAAGAAAGATTTTTGATGAACTTTCATGGGTATTCAATTATGCCCAAAGGCGGATCGCATGAAGCAAGAGATTTCAATGAATTTGGATGGGTATTCGATTATGAGAGTTTTCAATGAATTTTGATGGGTATTAGATTATGCCCGAAGGCGGATTGCATGAAGCGAAAGAGTTTTGATGAATTTTGATGGGTGTTCGATTATGCCTGAAGGCAGGTCGTATGAAGCAAAAGATAGTTGATGAATTTTGATGGGTATTCGGTTATGCCCGAAGGCAGATCACACGAAGCAAGAGATTTCAATGAATTTGGATGGGTATTCTATTATGCCCTAAGGTGGATCGTACGAAGCAACAGGTTTGATAAATTTAGATGGGTATTTGATTACGCCTAAAAGATTTTGATGAATTTGGATGTGTATTTGATTGTGCACGAAGTGATAGAATTTCTATGGGTATTTGATTATAAATGAAGCAATAGATTTTGATGAATTTGGATAGGTATTTGATTATGCCTGAATGCAGATCACACGAAGCGAAAGCTTTTGGAGAATTTTAATGGGTATTCGATTATGGATGAAGTGAAAAATTTTGATGAATTTTATAATTTTGGATGATTTAGATGAAAGAGGGTTGAATGATTAATGACTTTTGGATTTGGACATCTTAGATGAAAGAAACTTATACAGAAGGATTATGAAAGTGATTTTTAGGTAACTTTGGATTAGGAAAGATGATGTAAAGAACTTTAGATAGGTGCATGCCAAAAATTTGGATTTGATGAAAGATTGTTGGATAACGAAGGAGATTTGTATGAAAATTCTTAGATGGTTTGTGATGTCATGCAATCTGGAAGCTCCCTAATGTCTGATGACTCAAACTTTGATTTGGATATTCCCAGTCGAGGTTGAGCTATAATGTCCTGTAAGATGATGATAATTAGAGTGCCTAGGTGTCTTTACCTAGGGAGGGCACTCCGATGCTTAAGTTAGTGAATGTTTGAGAGTGTCTTAGAAAGTGAGAAAGCTTAAGAGTGTGTGATTATGCATCCCTTTACAGGTAGAGGTTAGTGCCTTTTATAAGCACCAGTGGTCAAGGCCCTCTTATAACTGGCCTGAGCTCCCTATAGAGCCATTTCTACTTTGTCAGGTGCGTTAATGTGTCGGATGCGAGATCCTTGCGAGGGTTATGATCTACTTGAGTAACTTCAAGGCATACGATATGGTAGGCCATTCTAACGGTCGAGATGTCGGTGCTCTTGGTAGTGTACTACTGGGAGTGGTTAGCGAACTCTTCTTTGCAGGTCACCTTGAATCCCTACAGCTCAGCCGGCTCCTAGGACAGGTCTCCGTAATCTTACGTTGTCTACTAGTTCGGCCTTGCCAAGGTGGAGGTCGGCCTGGGTGAGGTGCTTCAAACTAACTTACCGAGCTGGTTTGCTGGCTCAGCACCGAGGTGTTGTCTAAAAGCCACGTGTCGCTATATGGTTGGGAGGATCAAATTACCCCTCATCAATTACCCCCACTCTCGAATTGACGTTAGCTTGGCAAAAGGAGTAGCTCTCAGTAGGGGTAACTGGTTCAACCGGTTCATTCTTTCTTGACCTGGGTTGAGGTGGAGCAAATTTTTAAATTTCAAACTTCTAGGGAGGGGCATGCTCTGCGAAATTTCTAAAAGAGGGTGCGGATGAAGGGCACCTAATTTCAAATTCAAAAAAGAGGAGCGCACCTTAAGGCGCACAAATTTTGAATTCAAATTAGGAGCATGCTCCTAAGGCCTACAAATTCTGAATTTAAAATTCCTTGTACGCACTGTTGACCATGGATTTCTTGTAGGTGCATCTCCACTATTCGTCATCTTGTCTGATGGGTTACAAGTAAGGGGTTCCCCATCGAGGTCCCCACCTACACTGTTTCTTTTTGGAGCTTTTTGGATGGCTTCTGACTAGAGGATGTCAAGGTTCCCACTTTGTTGTAGCCGCATCTGCTCTTTGTTGAGATTCCAAAGTTATCGTCGCCGGTCCTCTTTTACTTTTTTGGTGAGTATTCTAGTCTTTCCGATGTCCCACGGTCCGTCTGAGAGTAGGTTGTCCAACCAGAGGTCAGACAATGAGGCGAGCTCCTCAGGGGAGGACTCCTATGGAGAGTACTATTCTAGATTCTTAGTGGGAAAAAAGCACGAGGTTGAGTAGGTCATATCTATGTTCAGTCCAACTGAGTTTTCCAGGGAGCGGATAATCAAGTTGTGTCATACGTATCAAATCCCTAACGAGTACAACTGGATAGAGCCGCGTGCCAATCAATACCCTTGGGACCATGACCGAAATGTGTTGTTTGTTTATGAGGAGGTGTTGGTCTCCAATCTTCATTTCCACCCTTCACCCTTTCATCACTTCTGTATTGAGGTATTATGATATATCTTTGGGTCAGCTCGGCCCTAATGCAATCCGAACTTTGGTGGGGCTGATCAGCTTGTGCCACCATCGTAACTTCCCACTAAACCTTGAGGTCTTCTTGACTTTAGTTCATATGAAGAGAATCCCTGGTCCTTTCTACTTCTATCTTCCTTTTTGTAGCGGATACAAAGTACTAGTTGACTTCCCCAATAAGGTTAAGGGGTGGAAAAACAAATTCTTCTTTCTTGCTAAGGACGGGGGTTGGGATATGAACACCATCTGGTATAACAATTGTTGCGGCTTTGCTGAGAGTCATGATGACGAGCTGTATGCTGTGCTTCAGAAATTTGTCCACGAAAAAGGTCCAGGTAGAGAGTGTTCTGACCGAGCCTATGCTTATATAGGCTAGCCTAAGTCACGTAGGTAGGTCGGTCATCGAGTCATCTGTTTCTACACTTTTTGTTCTGCTGATGTTTAGCTCATCTAACCATTTTTTTTATTTTTCTTTTGCAGATATGGTGAGCATGGCTTTGATGTTGGCGCTTAAAATGGAGAAGAAAGCTTCAAGAAAGAAGAGAAGGGTGGATGGCTGCTCCTCAATAGAGGGGACCTCTGCTAGTGCTGAGGTGAGGTCACCACACCCTGCTCCTGTCGTCAACCTTGAGGAAGGCGGCGATCCAATGAATACCGGCCAACACTTGTCTGACCCTTTTGCCTTCTAACCTCAGGTCGGCCAGGATGAACATGAGGCCGACCCTTACATCTCAGACATCCCTCCCTTCATCCCCAATGTTGTCAACATTTATGTACTTGATTGCATATCTGACCCTTGGGTGGCTATCCGGTTGGCTAGGGGGATGTTGCTTCCTGAGGACGTTCGCTACTTCCACAGTCTAGACCCTATTGAAGCTGGAGCTCATATGGCTCACCATATTGTTCAGGTTTGTCAATTTACAGTATTTCTGACTGTCTGTTTCTAAAAAGAATATGTCTTGATCACACATACTTTCTCTTTGGCAGGCAAGCTCTATTGGACAGTTCTTGCTGGATCATGTACATGTGAGTGAAAAGAAGAGAGGTGAGATGTCGGCGAACATTAGCTCACTGTAGGCCAAAATGCCTCTGTGCAACTTAGCTTGGAGGAGGATCACTGCCAGTTTTATGAGCAGAACCAGAGGATCTAGCGGGATTTAACTAATACTCAGCATAAGTTGGCCGAAGCCCAGCGATAACTGGAGGAGAGGTAGACAAAGTATGCTTAGGACATCCGTCGAGCTGAGGAGGTAGTTGTTGCTTGCTTCTTGAAGTCTCTAGAGTATGAGAAGAAAAGGGCAGAGGATGATCTGCCTATTATGAAGAGGGGCTTCAAACTTTTCTGCCATTATCTGAAGATGTTGCATCCTTCTTTTGACTTTAGCTCGGTCGTTGTGGGTAATGTGCCACTGGAGTTGGCCACTTAGGTTGATGAAGAGCCTCTGATGACGGCTTGTCTGTTGACAACAACTTGATGTTTCTGAGAGCCTTCGGGTTTCTATAAGTTTCTATTGGGACCATGTGCCCTTTTAACATCCGAGCTTCCCACACTTTGGAGACCCTGTAGGGGCCTTCCTAATTCGGACAGAGCTTTCCCACACTGGGCTTAGGCACCATAACTTTCCTGAGTACCAGATTGCCAACTCTGAATTGGTGTCTCTTGACTCGGGCATTATAGTATTGAGCTATACATTGTTGGTATGCTGCAGTTTGAATGTAGGCCAGGTCTCTCACCTCTCCTACTAGGTTGAGATTTGCTTGCATATCTTCTTCATTGGTCTCTTCGTCAAATGCTTCAGATCGTAGTGTTGGTATTACCACCTCAGTTCCATATGTTAGGTTAAAAGGCGTTTCACCTGTCATTGTTTTAATAGTTGTTCGGTAGGCCCATAGAACACTGGGCAGCTCGTCCACCCACAAACCTTTAGCTTAGGAAATCCGAGCTTTTAGGCTACGGATGATGGCCCTATTGGTTACATCAACCTGACCGTTGGCTTGAGGGTGAGCGATTGAGGTGAAATTCTATCTTATACCCATCTACGTACACTAGTCTTGAAATTTAATATCATTAAACTGTTTCCCATTGTCCGAAATCAGAACCCTTGGTAACCCGAATCTGTAGACGATATTCCTCTAGAAGAAATTTTGAACATTTTGTGAACTAGTCGACTACTAGTGCAAATGGCCCTTCCCTTTGCTGGTGGGAAGGGCCCAATAGATTTATCCCCCATTTTGCAAATGGCCACGGGCTGGTCAAGTATTTCATGTTGGCCGCTGGTTGGTGTAGGATATTGGCATGTCGTTGGTAGTTATAACATCTTTGGACCAGCTTGATCGCGTCTGCTTTCATGGTAGGCCAATAGTACCCTTGTCTCAAAGCTTTTTGAGCGAGGGCCCTGCCCTCCAAGTTTCCTCCACAAAGCCCTTCGTGGATCTCATGTAGTACTCGATCAACTTCAATTTGGCATAGGCATCATAGATAGGGTAGTGTGAAAGATTTTCTATAGAGTTGCTCACCCACAATCACGTGACAAGCTGCTTGTCATTCTATTTGCCGAGCTGCATTTCATTCTTTGGTAGTATGCCTTGGTGTAGGTATTCGAAAAGCGGGTTTATCCAGCTTGGCTCTGCTGTCATTATTTAGGTGACCTCTTCTACTACCTTTTCAATGGAAGGGTGAGGTAGGTCTTCTATATAGACCGTTCTTTTGGTCAAGTCGATTATGCTAGGCAATCTGGAGAGAGCATCGGCCTCTATGTTTTCCAATCTTGGAATTTGTTGGAGATGCCAGGAGTGGAAGTTAGGCAAAAGTTCCTTTACCTTAGCCAGATAGGGTGGAATGGTGGGTTCCCATGCCTCATACTTCCCATTTACCTGGTTTACCATGAGTTATGAGTCACTACAAAACTACGAGATGCTTGGCCTCGACTTTCTTTGCCAATGACAGCCCAGCTGTGAGCGCTTCATATTCGACTTCATTGTTTGAAGTTTGGATTAAGAACCAGAGTGCGTATTCCAGTTTTACCTCGCTAGGTCTATAGACTATTAACCCAGCTCCGCTTCTGCTCTGATTGGATGATCCGTCCACATGAAGTATCCAGGGTTCCTCGTTCCAGGTCGCGATCTTGTGAGTTGGGGATGGTGTCGTACTGGTTGAATCCTCCGATGTGGTTACTAGCTTGACATCTTTAGGGGTTGGTGAGTTGAAGGTGCATTCAGCAATAAAGTCCGCCAAGACCTACGCTTTTATCACTGGATGTGGCTCATAATGGATGTCGTACTCATTGAGCTCTATTTCCCACTTTGTTAGTCTCCCCAAGACCTCAGGCTTCTGAAGAATTTGCTGCAGAGGTCGACCGGTCGGGGCTACAGTAGTGTGGGCTTGGAAATAAGGCCTTAGTTTTTGAGCTGCCAACATAAGTGTCAGCACTCGAGTTTTTCTTGGTCCACTGCCTGAACCTCCAATTCACCCCAAACACCTGATTAGACCCTTTTGACCTCTCTGAAATACCCAAAAACCTAGAAAACCCAAATTTTACCTCGAGAGCCCTTAGATTGACCGTTAAACGTGCTCGATACCTAGATGGCCCCAATTGACCCTCACTTACACCTTAACCATTAGATCAGACACAACGATCAAACCCAGGACATCCCAAAACACCTATCCATGATCATTCATATGACCGGACTACAAATTTTTCTGATCTGGGCCCAATTGGATCAATCTGATTTTACCAATCAACTCAAACTACCCAAAAACCCTACCCTGAGAAATTTCACCCAAAACTACCTTTATTTTCCCTTTCATCTCACAAAGATTCCATTTTGAGCCCCTAGATTAACCAAATCGAACCCTTTCCAGATCTGCCCAATCCGGGCCCAATCGGGTCAATCTAACCTCGCCATTTAACCTAGAATGTCCAAAAACCCCACCCTACAAAATTGAAGCAAAAAGTACCCTCGTTAACCCTTCCATCCAAAAAGATTTTATTTCGGTGAATCCTGCTAGCCCATACACACAAACCCCTTTTCCGCATTCAGACCCATCTCAACCCTCCATTTTTTACCCAAAATTTCATCCCTCCATCCAAAACCCCGGTTTGACCACCCTTTGACCCGATTTAACAGAGCTTTTCCAAAATTACAAAAATGCCATTCAGAGTCCCTAAAATTATGAAAATTCTATTAGCCCTAACATAAATAGAGATTTAACTTCCTAATTAATGAGAAAACACTATTCATTCCCCCCTTCATTCGAACATTGAACCAAGCACGAGCTACAACAACTCAACCGGCAGCGACACCCCATCATGTTCGCTCTTTCTTCCTTTTTTGTCTTCTCCTCCTCCTCCTCC
>NW_010729263.1:433447-459516 GCF_000365185.1 Nelumbo nucifera
TAATAAATTCCTAATCCGTTCAGCCTCTTTTCCAGCAGCCGCTAAGGCTATGAATTCGGATTCCATGGTCGAATGAGATATACAAGTTTGTCTCTTGGATGCCCAAGAGATCGCACCCACACCAAGGACAAAAATCCATCTAGAGGTGGACTTGTTTTCTTCATTACCGGTAATCCAACTTGCATCAGTGTACACTTCTAGTACAGCTGGATAATCACAGTAAAACAAGCCAAGTTCCAAGGTTTTCTTGAGATACCCAAGAACTCTCCCAATTACCTTCCAATGCTCTACACCGGGATTACTTGTAAATCAACTAAGTTTACTTACTGCAAATGCAATATCAGGTCTGGTACAAAGCATAGCATACATCAAGCTTCCTACTGCACTAGCATATTCAAGTTGTGCAATTGCTCTACCAATATTTTCTACTAGCTTTATACTAGAATCATATGGCGTTCTATATTCTTTGAACCCTAAATGCTTAAATTTTTCAAGTACTTTCTCAATATAATATGATTGGCTTAATGCATAGCCCCTACTATGCTTTTTAACTTTTATTCCCAATATGGTATCTACTTTTCCTAAATCTTTCATCTTGAAGACAGAGGATAAGTAGTTTTTAGTTTCATTTATGCCAACCATATTTGTACCCACAAAAATCATATCATCAACATAAAGACATATAATTACTCCACAATTTTCAGTGAATTTTCAGTAGATGCATCTATTAGCACTATTATGTTTAAAATCAAAAGCTAGAATGCAAGAATCAAATTTCTCATGCCACTGTTTAGGTGCTTGTTTTAATCCATATAGTGATTTAACCAGTTTACAGACTTTCTTCTCATTTCTAGGAAGAACAAATCCTTCTGGTTGTTCTATATAAACTTCTTCATTTAAATCACCATTTAAGAAAGCAGTTTTAACATCCATTTGATGAACAAATAAGTGATAAATGGATGCTAATGTTATTATGAGTGTTCTAATAGAAGTTGTTCTAACCACTGGTGCATAGGTGTCAAAGTAATCAATCCCTTCCTTTTGACTAAATCCTTTGGCTACCAATCTAGCCTTAAAAGTTTGTACAGTTCCATCAGTGTTGTATTTTCTTCTAAACACCCATTTACATTTTATTGGTTTTGATCCTAGAGGCAGGTCTACTAGTACCCATGTGTTATTTGACATTATTGAATCCATTTCATCATTTATAGCTTCCTTCCAAAAGGCAACATCTCTAGAGGTCATGGCCTCACTGTAGGTTTTTAGATCATTTTCAATGTTTAGGACAATAGGTATCTTATTTAAAATCTTCTCTCTATCAGCCTCAACCAAAAATATAATTGACTGAGTAGAGATAAAATCTGGACCTAAGTGTTTCTCTGTTCTTTGTCTTTGACTTCTTCTAGGTCCTATTGTAGGTGCTACAGTTGTGTCATTTCTTCTTACAGTCTCATTATTATCAACAGGTATTGAGATTTGAGTTTCTTTTTTAGGTTGTCTGTCATTTCCTGTGGATTCATTTTCTATAAATTTATAACACAGTTTATTTTCAAAGAATTCAACATCTATAGTTTCAATTATTATATTGGATTCTAATTCTAGAAGCCTATAGGCTTTGCTATGTTCTACATATCCAATAAACATACTTCTCTTTGCTCTGAGTCCTAACTTGGTTCTTTTAGAATCTAGACTCTATAATATGCTAAGCACCCCCACACTTTTAGGTATGCTAAATTAGGCTTTCTTCTTGTCCATAATTCATATGGGCATTTGTTATTAACTCTAGAAATAATTCTGTTAAGAAAATGATAGGCTGTTAGGAGTGCTTCCCTCCATAGGTTTAAGGGTGCATTAGCTTTTAACAACATGCAATTTATCATTTCTGTAAGTGTTCTATTTTTCCTTTCAACTAGGCCATTCTATTGAGGGGTATAGGGAATAGAACACTGATGTACTATTCCAAATTCTTCACAGAAAGAATTAAACTCATTTTTAAAGTATTCAGCACCCCTATCACTTCTAAGGATTTTAATTTTATTTTCTAATTGATTATCATCTTCAGTCTTGTACAGTTTAAACATGTCAAAGGCTTTATCCTTAGTTCTCATAAGGTAGACATACCTAGAAAATTCATCTATAAATGTTATGAAGTATCTCTTACCTCCTCTAGTTAATACACCATTGAGTTCACAGATGTCAGAATGAATTAGTTCTAGAAGTTGAGAATTTCTCTCAACACTAAGGAAAGGTTTATTAGCCATTTTAGATTTTACACATCTCGGATTTTTTAGTTGATTCATTACTGTAACCAATTATACCAAGTTTGCTCATGTTCTATATGAATTTAAAATTCAAGTGTGCTAATCTATCATGCCATAAAGAGAAAGAATCAACAATATAAGCAGAAACTTTTCCTTCATTAATACTTAATTTGAACATACCATTACAACCATATCCCTTTCCAACAAACATCCCATTCTTGGATAGGATTAGTTTCTCGGATTCAAAGACAACTTTGAATCCCCTCTTATAGACAAGATTTACTGAGACCAAGTTCTTTCTAATGTCAGGAACATGGAGAACATTCAAGAGAGTCAGTGTCTTTCCAGAGGTGAAGTTTAACTCTATGATGAGACTAAGCTTAATACGAATGCAAGAACAAGAAACTGAGAAGAGTCCTATCAGATTTAAATTTGTGATGTAATCCTAGAAAGATAAAGAGATTGAGATTATTAGATAAGAGATAAGAGTAGGATTAGATTATGACTTTCTATTTTTGAAGGATAAACTTCAAGAAGGAATTGGAGACCACCCTTCCCCTTTAAACTATATAAAGGGATGGGGGGCGGACTAGAGAGGTATCAAGAAAGCAGAGGATCAATCTATCTATCAAGCAAGAAGACTTCAAGAAGGAGGTGGCGGTAAAGAGAAGAGGAGATCTCAGCTCCAAGGGCGACACCATGAGCTCTTTCTTTCCTCTTGTTTGCTTTATTTCTTCTATTATGAACTGATTAATTTGTAGTTAGGGCTGCGAAAAGCCTAACCATAAGAATGAATATATTTTTATTCTGATTTATCCAAGATCATGATTTCCATATAGTCTATGAGTTATCTTGCTTAATGCGATTAGGAGTGACCATCTCTTAATTGATTAGGTTTATGTGAATGAATTGAGAGAGGAATTTATATAGCAGACCAAATAATTCATTGTGTGAATTGAATGGTATATAGGGGTATATACACATGATTCATCTGAATGTATGGGTTTTCCTCTGAACTTAATGCATTTCTATCTTGAGAACTCTAGTCGAGAGATTGAAGGGTTACTTGATAGAAGTAGTTTTGATATATCTTGAGAAAGAATATGAAATAAAATTGGAAAAACTTTAGCTTATGGGGATGACAAATTATCTTGGGTAATTGCATCCATTAATATTCATTGGAATGGTTAGGCGGACCAAAGGTCCTAGCGAATTCAATTAATCGTTGCATATTCAGTATTGGTTACTCTTGCTTTTGTTTTCTTTTTCTATTTTTTTGTAGTTCTTATTCTTGAATCTGAAATTCGATTGTCCAACTAACAAAGGAAGGCTGTGGTTCTAATACTTATTTTGTTAAATCCTCGTGGGAATGGTATTTTTATACTACTTGATAACTAGTGCACTTGCTAGGGATATAATTATAGTTATCAAGTTTTTGGCGCCGTTGCCCGGGATTTAATCCTAAAATAATATTAAAACTTTTTAACCTTGGTTAATTTGGACTTTTTATTTCTGTTTCTATTTTTTTTATTTAATTGTTTGAATTCTTGTTGTGTTCAGATTCACTAGTGCATGACACGCACTAGACAAGAAGGACTAGCACAATTCGATCCTGAAATAGAGAGGACCCTTCGCTTATTGCAAAGAACCAATAGAGGTTAAACGAGAGAGGAGGTTGAAATTGGCGAACCAACAACAGAAGTTGAGGAAGAGATGGCAGAAGCAAATCACACCCTTTTGGACTATGCTTGTCTAACAATTGATGGGGCTACTTCGAAATCAAGCCTGCAATCATCCAAATGATTCAGACAAGTATTCAATTTAGTGGGTTGCCAAGTGATGACCCTAATGCACATATTGTTAACTTTCTGGAAATATGTGATACATTTAAACATAATGGAGTTAGCGATGATGCTATTAGGCTTAGACTATTTCCATTTTCATTACGTGATAAGGCTAAAGATTGGCTTAACTCACTCCCTACAGGAAGTATTACCACTTGGAATGATTTGACCCAAAAATTCTTAGCTAAGTATTTTCCACCCTCTAAAACAGCAAAATTAATTAATGATATCACTATTTTTGCTCAATTAGAGAGGGAATCTTTGTATGAAGCATGGGAATGATTCAAGGAGATGCTTAGGAAGTGTCCTCACCATGGGATACCAACTTGGCGTCAAATCCAAACCTTTTATAATGGTATTACCCCCTCTAATCATTCTATTATTGATGCAGCTACAGGTGGCACAATCATGAGGAAAATGCCAGAGGAAGCTTATGACCTAGTGGAAGAAATGGTGTCGAACAGCTACCAATGGAGTAATGACCGAACTGATCGAAGGGGAGTACACCATATCGATTCCTTTGCAGCCATATCTTCTCAACTTGCTAGTCTGAATAAAAAATTGGATACTCTTAATGTTGCAGCAATAAATACATCATCTAGCATACCATGTGATTTCTATGGTCAATTAGGACATATTAATTCTGACTGTCCATTAGGTAATCCTTTTGCTTCACATGAGAATGCTAATTTTATTTCTCATACTGGCAAGCCGAATTTCAACCCCTACTCGAACACATACAACCCAGGGTGGATGAATCATCCAAATTTTTTATGGAACAACAACCATCAAAAAGCACCCATGGGATTCCAACAACAGCTGCCCCCACAAGAAAAGAAGAGTAATTTAGAAGAAATGATTTCTAAGTTCATCAATGTTACTGAAGCAAAACTCCAAGAACATGATAAGAGATTCTTAAGTCAAGAAGCATCAATTAAGAACTTAGAAGTCCAAAATGGGGCAGATTGTGAATATGTTGTCAGAAAGAAAAGAGGGACGGCTGCCCAGCAATACGAAGAAGAATCCAAGAGAGCAAGTAAATGCCATTGCTTTAAGAAGTGGGAAGACAATTAGCGAGACCCAGAATGATGACAAGGAAGCTGAAGTATCTGATTTACAAAAGGAGACTGAAGGGAGTACACCTAAACTGAATTTAGATGCTATTAAACTTCCTCTCCCCTACCTTAGAAGAGTCTTGAAAGCTAATTTGGATAGACAATTTGAAAAATTTTTAGAAGTGTTTAAAAAGATTCATATTAATCTCCCTCTTCTTGATGTATTGTCACAAATGCTGAAATATGCCAAATTCTTGAAAGAGGTGATGTCGAAAAAAGGAAATGGGAAGACTGTGAGATGGTGAAGCTAAACGAAGAGTGCTCAGCCATTCTTCAAAATAAATTGCCCCCAAAGCTTAAGGATCCAGAGAGTTTTTCTATATCTTGCACCATAGAGAATGCTAAATTTGAGAAAGCTTTATGTGATTTAGGTGCTAGTATAAATTTAATGCCCTACTCTATTTTTAAAAGACTCAGATTGCATGAACTAACACCTACAACTATTACCCTACAATTAGCCGATCGAAGCATTAAATACCCTAGGGGAATAGTGGAAGATGTCTTAGTTAAAGTAGGTAATTTCATCATCCCTGCTGATTTCATTGTGTTGGATATGGAGGAGGATAGGACAATGCCATTGATTCTAGGGAGACCCTTTCTTACTACTGGTAATGCTTTAATTGATGTACAAAAGGGTCTACTTACTCTTAGGATCAATGGTGAAGAAGTGGTGTTTAACGTATTTCAAACCAAGAAGTATCCCAACAGAAGTGAACATGAGATATATGCAATCGACTGTATCGATGTTTGGGCAGCCGAGATTAACACATCAAAGTTAGATGACCCCTTTGAAAGCTGCATTCTTAATTCGTGTAAAAACATGCAGGTCATGGAGGAAGAAGTAAAGGAGGCAATGAACTATTTGGAGGCTAGCCAGGAAGAGTGCAAGCCAAGACAAGGGAAATTTCTACCACTAGATGGGCCAACCTCCACTAAACAATTGCTACCTTCCATCAAAGCACCTCCAGCTTTGGAACTTAAACCTTTACCTTTTCATTTGAAATATATATTTTTGGGAGAAAGTTCCACCTTACCTGTGATCATCTCTGCTGATTTGACAAGTCTTCGAGAGGAAAAACTGGTGAGAGTGCTCAAGTAGCATATATTGGCCATCGGATGGAGCATCGCCGACTTAAAAGGGATTAACCCTTTGGTATGCATGCACAAAATCTTGATGGAGGAAGGCTGCAATCCCAAGGCACAACCACAAAGGAGGCTGAATCCTAAAATGCAACAGGTAGTGAAGACAGAAATTCTAAAATGGCTTGAAGCAGGTATTATCTACCCGATTTCTGATTCACCATGGGTAAGTCCTGTTCAAGTTGTACTAAAAAAATGGGGTGCCACTATAATTCTCAATGAAAGTAATGAATTGACTCCCACAAGAACAATAACTGGTTGGAGGGTATGCATAGACTATCGAAAGTTGAATGAGGCTACTAGAAAAGATCACTTCCCTTTGCCATTTATTGATCAAATGATAGAGAAACTTGCAGGACATGATTATTATTGCTTCCTAGATGGCTACTCCGGGTATCTTCAAGTACCCATTGCACTTGAAGATCAGGAGAAGACTACTTTTACCTGCCCATATGGAACATTTGCATTTAGGAGAATGCCATTTGGACTATGTAATGCACCAGCCACTTTCTAGCATTGTATAATGTCTTTGTTTGATGATTTCATTGATGACTTCATGGAAGTCTTCATGGACGACTTCTCCATTTATGAATCATCATTCGATGAATGCTTGCATAATTTAGAATAGGTGCTTCAAACGTGTGAGGAATCTAACCTCGTTTTGAACTGGGAAAAATGTCATTTCATGGTTAAGGAAGGAATAGTTCTAGGGCATAAAGTGTCCTCCAGGGGCATCAAAGTAGATAAAGCTAAAGTAGAACTGATTGAAAAGCTCCCTCCACCTCAATCATTAAAAGATGTTAGGGGTTTTCTCGGGCATGCAGATTTTTAGAGGCGATTCATTAAGGATTTATCTAAAATTGCTAGACCCTTGACAAATCTTCTAATTAAAGATGTACATTTTGAATTCGATGATAATTGTTTGCATGCATTCAACACTCTTAAGGAGAAATTGGTTCAAGCCCCTATTGCATCAGCCCCTGTATGGGAACTACCCTTCGAAATTATGTGTGATGCAAGTAATGATACCTTGGGCGCAGTTTTAGGGCAAAGAAAAGATAAGAATTTTCATACCATTCACTATGCAAGTAGAACCATGAATGAAGCACAAAAAAACTATTCCACTACCGAAAAGGAATTACTTGCAGTAGTGTTTGCTATCGAAAAGTTCAGATCATATTTGCTCTTATCCAAAGTCATCGTATTCACCGACCATGCTGCCTTGAGATATCTACTTGCTAAAAAAGATGCAAAACCCAGGCTGCTACGATGGATCTTGCTGTTGCAAGAATTCAATCTAGAAATTAAGGACAGGAAGGGTAGCGAGAATACAGTAGCTGATCATTTATCAAGGCTTGATGAAAATTATGTTGAGAATATAAATAATTCAGCACTGCTTGATGAATTCCCAAATGAGCAACTGTATACGATTAGTAGTAACAATGAACCTTGGTTTGCTGATTTGGCTAATTTCTTGGCAGGAAAGGTGGTGCCACTGCACTTGACATATCAGCAGAGAAAGAAATTTTTCTCTGATGTGAAGCATTACCTATGGGATGAACCTTACTTATACAAAATCTGCAGGGATGGTATGATAAGGAGATGTATTCCTGAGGAGGAAGTGTGAAGTGTTATAAAATTCTGCTATGACAAAGAAGTAAGAGGTCACCATGGAGCATCAAGAACTGCTTCAAAAATTCTCCAAAGTGGTTTTTATTGGCCATCGCTCTTCAAGGACGTCTACGCATATGTAAGTGCTTGCGATCATTGTCAAAGGACAGGTAACATCTCCTGACAGAACGAGATTCCCTTGAACAACATTCTTGTCTACGAAATATTTGATGTGTAGGGCATCGATTTCATGGGGCCCTTTCCAAAATCTGTTAATAACTCATACATACTCGTGGCTGTGGATTATGTGAGCAAATGGGTGGAAGCATGTGCATACCCCACTAATGATGCTCGGGTTGTCATTAAATTTATAAAAAAATTCATGTTCACTCGTTTTGGAACACCTCGAGCTATCATAAGTGATGGGGGGAAGCATTTTTTCAATAAACAATTCGAACAATTGTTAAACAAGTATGGTGTTACGCATAGACTTGCAACCCCTTACCACTCTTAGACTAGCGGCCAAGTAGAAGTCTCTAATAGGGAATTAAAGCAGATTTTAGAAAAGACGGTCACCACATCTAGGAGAGATTGATCCTTGAAATTAGACGATGCACTTTGGGCTTACCGTACTGCATTCAAAACCCCAATTGGTATGTCTCCTTATCAATTAGTTTTCGGCAAAGCATGCCATCTGCCCGTTGAGTTGGAACATAAAGCTTAATGGGCTACCAAATTTTTGAATTTTGATTTGAGCAATGCAGGTGATGAAAGGAAACTTCAGCTCAATGAATTAGAAGAATGGAGGAATCAAGCATATGAGAATGCCCAGACTTACAAAGGAAAAACCCAAGCATGGCATGACTCCCGTATTGCAAGGAAGGAATTTAAGGAAGGAGACAAGGTTCTGCTCTTTAATTCCCGTCTCAAGCTATTTCCTGGGAAGTTGAAAACCAGGTGGAGTGGACCCTTTGTAGTGGCTAAGGTATTCCCTTATGGAGCGATTGAACTGCATAATGATGATGGAAGCACATTCAAGGTAAATGGGCAGCGTTTAAAGCACTACACTGAAGGAGAACAATCCATTTACCATGAGTCTGTTCTCTCCTTGAAACAGCCATAAAAGGAAGGAGAAAGTCAAGCTCATGACTTAAAAGGAGCGCTTGTGGGAGGGAACCCATTGAGTTCAGTTTTTTTGTTCAGTTATTTTTATCATTTTTTTACTACTTATGATTGTGTTTTTTTTCCCTTTCTTAAGACCTTAATCGTATATAGCAGCTGATCTCACATCTGCAGGATCTCAACGAGGCATTCATGGAAGTCCCCTTAAATCTTTCTATTTTACACAAAGTCATATACAGTGAAGACAATGTTTACCTTAAGTGTGGGGGGGATTAAGGGAATTGATAATTTTTTTGTTAACTCTAGCATTCTTCAATCATCACTTTTTAACTTTTCTTTTTGAAATTTATGCTCCCTAGAGACTTGTTTTTGAATGATTTCAAACCATCATGAATCATGTGCTTGGGTGGAATAGACAAGAAAGGATGCAAGCAAATCTAGCTGAAATTTTTGGTTATGGAAGGTACCTCAGTAGTTTGACCCCTATGAGCATTTGTTTTTTTTTTTTTGACAGACAAACATGGTTTGATTATTCTAGAACTTGTTTTGTTAGACATGTTGAGACCACGATAATGAGTTCATGGATTGGAATGTGATTTATCCAAAATATATATATATATATATAAGTGAACAGCGTGAGATGTAGCATAAAATGCACTCATCCCTAGATCCACAAACCCTATTTCACCTTTTGATACATTGAACTCATGCTAAGTGGTGGAGATGTGATACATAAGCAAGCTCATGGTAATAACATTCCTTGTTTTGACCTGAAAAATCATGAGAGGGTATTTTTGAATCTTGCTGCATGTTGATTGTGAAAATAAGGAGGGCTTACTCTAATCCTAAATTGTTCATGCAAAGAAATGTTTGTTCTCCTTGATTGATGATTTCACTTGGGATCATGAGGATTGGTGATTTAAGATTATTCTTTGACGATTTAAAAAGGAGAAAGAAGTGGACAAGGGAAGGATTAGTAAATCTGGATTAAGGCATGCGAGACAAACACCTTGTGAGAAAGACCTCAAAAATTAGTAGATAGTCAGCTTGTTCCTGTTTTAATTTTGCTTGAGTTTTGTCTTGCCCAAGGACGGGCAAAGTTTAAGTGTGGGGGGATTTGATGAGACTAAAAATTATCATATTTTTATCCCCAAATATTCATTCCTTTATACTGAATTAGTACTTAATTGGACTCATTATTCTTGTATTTCGGTTCAAGGCATGAAAGAAGGCATCATGAAAAAAGCAAGGCAAATCGAATGATTTTTTACAGTTTTAGCACCGTTCAGTAATCTGGGCCTAACACTCACAGCCGAGCTCCGATCGGGTTGATTCAAGACGCACTGGAAAGATAAGAGAAAAAGCTACAACTTTCATGTTTTTGACTTTCACAGATTCGGGCTGAATCGAGGTCGAATCCGGGCTCAAAGTCGGAGTAAATTCGTAGGAAGGCCCAATTCATAGCAGAAGCCCAACTTACAAAGAAGCCTTGCAGCAGTCCAATTCGCAGAGGAAGCTTAATACGAATGCAAGAACAAGAAACTGAGAAGAGTCCTATCAGATTCAAATTTTTGATGTAATCCTAGAAAGATAAAGAGATTGAGATTACTAGATAAGAGATAAGAGTAGGATTAGATTAGGACTTTGTATTTTTGAAGGATAAACTTCAAGAAGGAGTTGGAGACCACCCTAGAGAGGTATCAAGAAAGCAGAGGATCAATCTATCTATCAAGCAAGAGGACTTCAAGAAGGAGGTGGCAGCAAAGAGAAGAGGAGATCTCAGCTCCAAGGACGACACCATGAGTTCTTTCTTTCCTCTTGTTTGCTTTATTTCTTCTATTATGAACTGATTAATTTGTAGCTAGGGTTGTGGAAAGCTTAACCATAACAATGAATATATTTTTATTCTGATTTATCCAAGATCGTGATTTCCATATAGTCTATGAGTTATCTTGCTTAATGCGATTAGGAGTGACCATCTCTTAATTGATTAGGATTATGTGAATGAATCGAGAGAGGAATTTATATAGCAGGCCAAATAATTCATGGTGTGAATTGAATAGTATATAGGGGTATATACACATGATTCATTTGAATGTATGGGTTTTCCTCTGAACTTAATGCATTTCTATCTTGAGAACTCTAGTCGAGAGATTGAAGGGTTACCTGATAGAAGTAGTTTTGATATATCTTGAGAAAGAATATGAAATAAAATTGGAAACACTTCAGCTTATGGGGATGATAAATTATCTTGGGTAATTGCATCCATTAATATTCATTGGAATGGTTAAGCGGACCAAAGGTCCTAGCGAATTCAATCAATCGTTGCATATTCAGTATTGGTTACTCTTGCTTTTGTTTTCTTTTTCTGTTTTTTTGTAGTTCTTATTCTTGAATCTGAAATTCGATTGTCCAACTAACAAAGGAAGGCTGTAGTTCTAATACTTATTTTGTTAAATCCTCTTGGGAATGGTATTTTTATACAAGTTGATAACTAGTGCATTTTCTAGGGTTATAATTATAGCTATCACTCTATGCTGCCTCTTTCAGCAACTTTAGCACATGCTTGGTTTTCCATCTGTACCTCTTGGCCATCAGTCACTTGTTCATATGTCTTGAACAAGGATCTATCCTTGCAAACATGGATTGTGGCACTTGAATCAAACCACCATCCAGAATACGATTCTGCCATGTTGACTTCAATAATCATGGCCACTAGATTGTGTTCTACCATGTTTACAGACTTGGTTCCGCCTTTCCTATGTCGGCAGACTCGGGCATAATGCCCCTTCTTTTCACAAACATAGTAGGATCCTTTGTTATTGTTGCTCTTCTTGAAGTTTCCATCCTTCTTCTTTACTTGTAATGCAGGGTTAGTCTTCTTCGATTCATTTTCCACAAAATTAACCTTAGAGTTCAGCATACTGGCTAGGGTCTTATCCCTACTGTCTCTAATCCGAGACTCTTCTTCAATACGAAGGTGTTGCTGAATTTTCTCCAAGGTAAGTTCTTCAGCCTTGTGCAAAAGCTTCTTCCTGTAATCCTTCTAAGAGGGTGGAAGTTTGGCAATGGTTGCTCCCACTTGGAAAGATTCAGGAAGGATGATGTCTAGGGATCGAATTTTGTTGACTATCACCTGTAGTTCATGAACTTGCTCCAGTATGGGTTTATGATCATTCATGGTGAAGTGAAAGTATTCTACAATAAGATACTTATTCGTACCTACTTCTTGCACCTTGTATTTGAATTCCAAGGCCTTCCAGATTTCTTTTGGAGATGTAAGTTCCTTGTAGAAGTTGTAGAGCCGGTCTGATAAGGCATTTAGTATGTGTCATCGGTGCAGAAGTGAGTCCTCTTCTCATTTTGCTATTTCTTTCTTTAGTTTTTTTGAGTCTTTTTCAGTGGGTTCAGGAAGTGATTGCAGATTCGGGTCCAATAGATAGTATAGTTTTAGTGTGGTTAGAAAGAAGATCATCTTGTCTTGCCATCGGCTGAAATTTGCTCCATCAAACTGGTCTAGCCGAAAAAGATCTTGGTTCATCATCTTGATCGAAGTCATGCTTGCTTCTACCTCCATTGCAGAATAACATTCTAAAATTGTTGGAAAATGGGGTCACTATAACTCTAGAGGAGAAGCTCTGAGGCGTGTCTGAAGACACTGTTTTTAGAATGTTATTTGCCCCCACTCAGTTTCACTAAGTTTGCTATTGGGTTACAAGCAAATCCATTCCTAGGGTACAACAAGCCTTGGGCGAGAATCTGCAACTTTGCTTGCTAGTGGCCATGGATCTAGGTGTCACACTCCAACCTCATGCATCACACTCCATAATACACATGTGTTAGCTTTGTTAGTTAAGGTGTCGGCTACCTCAACTTTGCTTGCTTGAATGCCCCTTATGGGACCCACATTAAATAATAACACAAAATAAAAAATATAAAAAAGGATAGAAAAGGTCAAAAATAAATAAAAATCAAGAATAAAAAAATAAAAAGTAAAATATAAAAAAAAGAAGAAAAAATAAATATATTAAATATAAAGAAAACAAAAAATATAAAAAAATTGAAAAATCCAAAAATAAAGTAAAGTGCCAAAACTAAAATAAAAAGCAAAAAAAAATTGAATGCAAAAGGGGTAGTAAGGTTTAGTTAAGCACAAATATATGTAAATGAAAATTAAAAGTTAAAAATATAAAATCCAAAAAATTAAAGAAGAGAAAGATAAAAAAAAGGAAAAAGGAAGAAAAAAATAGAAAAAAGTACAAAAATAAAATAACCAAAATTTCCAAAAATATTAATTAAAAAAGAAATAAAAAGTAAAAAGGTACAATAATAAATCCAAAAAGAATTCAAAGAGAGAAAATTAAAGGGGAAGTTTTTGAATAGGAAAAAAGAAAAATAAAATAAAGTGTCAAAAAAAATAAAAATATAGGAAAATTTCTGAAAAATCCAAAAATTAAGTAAAGTGTCAAAAAAATATAAAAATATAAAAAGAAAAAGAAAAAATATAAAAAAATTCTGAAAAATCCAATAATAAAGTAAAGTATCAAAAAATAAAATAAAAAAAAAAACAAAAAACCTTCATAGTTGAAAATAAAAGATTATAAATGTAGGAAAATTTTTAATAAATCAAATAAGAGAATAAAAAATCAGAAAAAATAGAAACACAAAAGCTAAAAAAGGGATAAGAAGAAAAAAAGGAAAAAAAAAATGTAAAGAGTACAAAATTATGAAATTAAAAAAATATAAACAAAGAAAAAAGAAAAAAACAAAAATAAAGTAATGCATTAAAAAATGAGATAAAATGCACAATATAACAATTATAAATATATGGAAAATCAAAAGAAAATCCAATAAGAAGTTCAAAATCAAAAATCAACAAACGCAAAAGAGAAAGAAAAAGAAAAAGGAATGGAAATAAAAAAGAAAAATGAATAAGAAAGAAAACAAAAATCACGTACATAAGAGAATTTCTGAATTTTTTTAGGATAGTTAAGAAAATTAATTATAGCACAATATATAAAAAAACCAAGAATTAAAGATCTAAAGAAAAGATAAAAACAAAATAAAAAAAAAAACAAAAATTAATTTAAAAAAAAAAAACAAAAATAGGAGAAGTAAAATGTGGTATTTGTATATAGTGATAACATGAAACAAAAAAAAAAAAGAGAAAAAAAGTAAAAAAAAAAACAAAAGAATGTCAAAAATTATTTTAATAAAAGTAAGAAAAAAGTCTAAAAGTAAATGAAAATGAAAACATATTGAAAGTCAAAAAGCCAAAACCCAAAATACAAAAAAAAAGGAAAATTCCAAAATCCAAGGAAAATGCAAAAAATAAGAAGAAAAAGGGAAAATCAAAAAATAAGAAATAAAATGGAAGAAAAGTAAGAAAAGGAAATATCTGAAATATAAAAAATCCAAAAAATACAAAAAAGGGGGAAAATATAAAATCCATAAAATGAAAAAAAAATCAAAATACAAAAAGAAAAAAAAGCCAAAATTCAAAAGAAGAAATAAAAAGGGGAAAAAGGAAAAAGGAGAAATAGGATGTGAGATAAAATTACAAAACCTAAAAACATCAATAAATAAATAAATAAAGTAAATAAAGTAATAATAAAAGATATATAAATAAAAAAAAAGAAAGAGATCAAGTACATAAATAAAAATGTATATAAAAAAGAAGAAGAGAAGAAAAGGACAAGGAATCAATCAGAGGAAAATAATTAATAGGAGAATATGAGAGATTCTCCATAATATAATGAACAATAATTTTCAAACAAGTTGGAATAAATATCAAGAGAAAATCTCATATAGTGCTTCAAGAAGTTGAAAAAATAAAAAAAGAGGAGAGAAAAAGTGCAAATGTAACTAATAAAAGAATAATAAAATAATAAAACAATTAGAAAAAGATGAAAAAAGAGAGCATAAAGTAACAAAGAAAGGTAATGTAAATAGGTTGAGTAAAATAACAAAGTGTCCCTTTGTATGCTTTGATGAAACATGTATGTTAGGTATTAATGATTGAATTCATTCTTTCTTAAAGTCAAAATTCAAAAAAATATTATGGGTTTTTCCTCGCAAATTAGAGGTAATCTAAATAAACTCCTTAATGTAAACGTTCTAATCTGAATCAGGTTTTTCCTTAGTCTTTTCTTTGTTTTAGAAGCATTTCTCTAATTTTTCTGCATTTCACGATAGGGGTCCACTTCGTTTGCGTCGTATTGCATTTTGCATTTCCTTTAACCTAGTCAGCTATAGAGGCATTAGCAGCTTTCCTGGCCATAGAGCAATCCTGAGCCACTGTCCTAAACTACTTCTCCTTATCATCCCTATTTTTCTCATTCCCGTTCTAATGTAACTGGAGCCTAATAAACCAATATCCATCACACTCATCTCCTTAACACCCACCCTTTCCTTAGTACCCTTGGATTCTTTAATTAGATAACTAGTCCATAGCAGCCTACCCACTTCGTAGGTGGCTAACCCACTCCCAACTTCATGCATATTTCTTTATTTGCCCAAGTTTGGCTCCAAATTAGGGGCAAGCCAGTTTTACCAATGTTTTCTCGTTGTTTTGTTGGCATTGCATGGTTTTCACATAGATTTTTCATTATGCATATCCCATCTTAGTTGCTTCAGGTAAAACCTTCTACTACATAGCCCTTAGCAATTTTCTTATTCCCTTTAGCTATCCTGTTTTTAATAAAAACTAGAAAAAAACAAATGAAGAAAAAAGAGAAAAACCAAATAAAAGATAAAAGATGGAGCTACCAATCACATTTTTGAATCAGTGAGTTTCCTTAGGACCATGGCATCTAGTTCCAAGAACGTTAAGACATCGGAATCAGAGTACATCATGTTATTAATATCAGAGAATCCCAGGGAATCATACATTAAGACATGTGATCAACATCAACATTCAGCAAGCATAGTATTGCCATAGAGCATAGTACCCACTTGTGAAGATGTAGCTAAGTTGAAGAAAGATTTAAAGGAGTTAAAGTGCATTCAGTCCTCTCCTGTACCAGATTTCAGCGAATTGTGCTTATACCCAGGATTAGAATTGCCAAAAGGTGTTAAAATCCCAAAATTTGAGAAGTATGATGGAAGAAGTTGTCCTAGGGTGCACTTGAGCATATATTGTGGAGAGATGTTTTAACTCGGGGCAGATGAGATGGTCCTCGTTCATCTTTTCCAACAAAGTTTGGAGGGTGAAGCACTAGCATGGTTTGCATTGCTTGAGGTAGATAAGAAGAAGACTTGGAATCAGGTGGCTACGGTTTTTCTCGAGCGGTTTGATTATGGCATAAATTTGGCTCCAACAAGAGAGACATTAGAAGGCATGTGAAAGACACTCGAAGAAAGTTTTGTAGAATATGTGCATCGATGGAGATCCATTTATGCTCAGTTGAAGACTCCCATTCCTTTGGAAGAAATGATCGAATTGTTCCTAGGACATTAGAGCCACCTTTCTCTACATTCTTGAAGTATCAGGATTTTAAGGATTTTAGGGGCATAGTCACCAATGGAAAGAGAATTGAGCGTGATTTTTGATCAGGAAGTCGTGGTCTGGCTATAGGCCCTCCACCATCTCAAGAAGTGAATGAAGTACGAGATGCTTATCAACAAGTCAGACCTTTGAGTCGTAAGTGTCTTGCTTCTCCCTCTCAATCAGATAGACGTGTTAAGAGAAAGTTTACTCCACACCCAATGCCACTATCTCAATTACTTCCTTAGCTAGTGGGAAAAGGATATTTAGTTCCACTACAGTCAAAAAGAACATTCTATGATTATCATTAGATGCTTAGACATCCAACCGACCAGTGTGTTCCTCTCCGGCTTGCAATCCAGAATCTTACCGACAGTGGAATCTTCCAACCTTAGCGGCATACCACATGTTTTGATCATTTGTTTTTTGTCACTTTTCCCTCTTGCTTATATTTGAAGTTGTAAGTAAGTTGAACTATGCTCAGTCTGATCCCTCATGAGGGGTATGTAGGCAGCTTAAGCAATAGCACTTTGGTTCAACCCAGATAATAAAATAAAAGTAAAAGTTTTATAATCTAATCCTTTAGGTCCATACTTGCTAAAAAACCCTAGATTGCTTCCCTAATAGGCCTTACCCTACCTCGACCATGTCATTCATAACATGTTTTCTCGGATTTCATTCACTCCAGAAAATGGCACACACACATACATACATAAATTTTCCCCTCCCAGTGTTTCATGAATGTGGTATCTATTCTTTGATGTTCGATGCTCCTTGGGATGAAAAATAAAATGGGGGGAATGTAAGAAAGAAAGAGCCAGGTTAAGCCAATGGTACTGGACATGCTGCCAACGTTCTCCAATGAAAATAGTAGAAGTAACATAATTCTTGAGTTACATAGTTGTGCTTAATGAAAGCTTCATCATGAAATCGTTTTTTCATCATCTCTTTTTCCATCCATTTTGCATTTTGCATAATAAGTTCAGCTTCTCTAGCCTAGTGTTTTGTTCAAGAAAATGTCTACTGATAACCCTGCATTTTGATGCCTTAAGGGCATCAATTCAGGGGTATTTTCGGCCTTACGATAGTCAAAGTATGCCTACCTTTTATGAAATCTAGACTGTTATTAGTGGCAGTGGACTTACTTTAACATCGCCCACTTTGCACCACTCAGTTTTCGTCGCCTGAACTATCGAAGTTTTAATGCGCAAGTAACTCCTATATGAAGGGATCTTATTACCTATCAGAATGACAACACACGCTATAGCAATCACACGACCTTTATTAAGTTTTCAAAATGATTTCCTAAAATGATTTCAACATCAAACATAAAAAATCAAAACCCGTAAAAAAAGAAAAATCAAAATCCGTATTAAACTTTCATCAAATACTTTTAAAAATCAAAACTATAAAAACTCAAAATCAAATAACTAATTTCAAAAATTGAAACCTGTAAAAAAACCCAAAACAAAAATCAAAATCTTTCAAATATGTTCAAAATCAAAACCTGTAAAAACCCAAAACAGAAATCTAAATCCATCGTAGAACAAAAATCAAAATACATAAAAAAGCAAAC
Organism: Nelumbo nucifera; assembly: GCF_000365185.1. The sequence goes on from NW_010729263.1 coordinate 451,603, forward strand.
AAAATCCTTTCAATAATCAAAACTCGTAAAAACCCAAAACAAAATCCATATTAAACTTCCATCAAATGTTTTCAAAAATCAAAACAAACTCAAAAAGAAAAAGAGAAAATCAAAACCCATAAACTTCCGTCAAACATTTTAAATAACTGAATTCAAAAATCAAAACCCGTAAAAAATTAAATAAAGAAAAAATCAAACTACATATTAAGTTGGTAAACTTCCATCAAATATTTTAAATCCATAACTAATTCAAATAAAGAGTCAAAATCCATTAAACATTCAAACCAAATTTTAAAAGTCAAAACCCATAAAAATCCAAGTCAAAGGTAAAAAAAATAATATGCAAATCAAATAGCTAATCAAAAGTCAAAATCTGTCAAAGGTAAAAAATCATCAAATATTTAAATCAAATAGCCAATCAAAATCCAAAATTCATCAAATATTCAAATCAAAAATCAAAACCCATAAAAATCCAAGTCAAAGGTTGAAAACCATAAAATATTCAAATCAAAATCCAAAGCCCATCAAATATTTAAATCAAATAAAACCTGTATAAATCAAATATTTTGAAAAATCAAAACCCATAAAAATTCAAAAAACCATAAAATATTAAAATCAAATATCCAATTTCAAAAATCAAAATCAAGAGCCAAAGTCCATCAAATTTTTAAATAAAATAAAACCTAAAAATATAAAACCCGTGAAAACTCAAAATGCATCAAATATTTAAATCAAAATCAAATAAAAGACCAAAATCCATATCAACTTAGTAAGATTTCATCAAACATTTGAATCAAATAACAAATTCAATCTTTAAAAACCTAAATCAGTAAAAAAATCAAATCAAATCAAAATTTATAAGCTTCCATCAAATCATCAATTAAAATGCCATAATAGAAAAAGGTCAAACACACACAAACTTAAACTATAGACATCCAACAAATGACAAACTAGAAATCCATCAGAAAAAAAAAAAATTAACGAGCTGCATTGGATATTAAAAAATATCAAATCCTTCAAAACATATGTAGGTAAACTTCAATTAATGCTAGCTATTTTTGGGATGTCACCACTATGTTCTTCTTGTGTTTGTTTAATAGTTGCAATTGCCTTCCAAGGCTTGGGATGGCACAACACCTTCCAAGTAAAAGGTTTTGCACTACATCAACTTCAACCTTGAATGAATTTCTAGCAGCAAAATCTCCTCTAAACTCTTGGTCCTCACAAAAATCTTCGTGTGCTTCTTTTTCTTTGTTGTTCGGTAGCTTCCTACCTCCAATAAAGAGGGGTAGCAGTTAGCATCCAATTTTTGCTCGGTCCCTTCACCCTACTTCTTTGTACTCCCCTTTTGCACTCAAAAATCACGAAAAACAACCAGATTAACTTGAGACTTTCCAAACCCAAAAAAGCCCTCCTTTAACATAATCCATGGGACAAAAAAGAACCTTGATCAGACATCATCCCCAGACTTGAAAAACTATAACTTAGTTATACATCAATTTTCATGACTAAACTCTAAAGATCCATCGTTCTTCATTCCAACTTCCTTTCTAACGGCCCCAATCTACGCGGTATCCAAATTCCAACTCCTCCAAAATCAAATCTAACATATCCAACACTCCAAGATCATTGGGGAATAATCAACTAGTGAATCCCACCACAAACCTTCAACAACGAACCGCAAAAACATCAAGATCCCATTTGTGTTAGACAGTGTATGCCCTTAGCTCCAATCATAATGATGTACACTATGACATTGATTCATGTTATTATGGTGTGTTTCTGTGTAACACCCTTAAACTGAACACATATGAGACTCGTGTTAGTTTAGAATCTTCACAACCATTGGATAGATCTGGGGAGATTTATCTTGTCAATGCTATCATTGATGTGCCGCCAAGTTGGTTGGGGTGGCTTGTCTCAACTGCCAGGGTGAGACCTGAGGTACATGCAATGTGGGTTTTCTTGAAACAAATAAAATAATGACGGTTTTGGGATTTGGATCGGTAGATAAGGTAAGGGGTTATCCCTATCCACTCAAAGAGTCCAGATCCAAATAAAGATTTGGATTAGGAAACTCCTAATTAGATTAGGAAGGCTAATTTTTATCTATAGATAAGATAAGGGGTTATCTTTATCTCTTAAAGAGAGTCCATATCCAAATATAAGATTTGGATTAGGAAACTCGTAATGGGATTAGGAGAACCTCTCTTTAAGGCTATAAATAGAAGAGCAGGGTAGACCTCCAAAACATCAGATAGTCTACTGAATTAAGAGAGAAGACAATATACAGCTCGACTGCTTTTGTCTTCTGCTCTTGTTCCTGCTCTTGCCACCCTACCTAGTTTGATTTGCACCAGTTGGAGTGTCAAGAATAGTTATTGATATTGCCTTTTGCTGGAGGAGGCAATCTGAAGTCATGCTTACTAGCCCTCCATCATATTCTTGTTGAAGAATTCAGTTCTTGCTGAAAAACCGTCCTGCTGATTCTGCTTCACCTCACACCGTGTCATCTTTGGTGGAAGCAGTCTTTGATCTTATGCGATTCCTAGATGGGAGAGAGGGAAATTTTTGAAATTTCGCCCAACCTTCTTGTAGGGTTCAGTCATCCATATGATGGATCTCTCATCCCTTCAATTTGGATGGCCTTGAATGATTACCAAGATTAACCATATAATCCAAATTGTTGATAAAAATTCCCTTGTTTAATCCCCCATCAAGCCTAGATCCTATTCCAACAAATCTCATTAATTAGAGCTTGTTATCCATCATCCCAACCTCACATGACAAATCAGACCTTACCATTATGTTCGGAGACCCAAAAATCCCTAGAATGTCAAATCTCACGACCAAACACCTCCATTTGTCCATTGAAAAAATCAAATTCCATTTCGAACCCACCTGTTGATTGAAAAAATCAAATTACCACATCATCTGGACCAACTTGAAAACTTAAAAGGGTGATGCTGATGTCAAACCCATCCTTGACCCATTAGAACACTTGGACTAATCAAACAAAGCCTAATAGACCCAAAAGTCTCAAAATACCAAACAGACCCTTACTTAAGACTAAGAAAAGAAAAAATAGCTTTAAAAAGTTCATCAAATTTATATTTTTTGCCACTGTCATCCCCAAATACGGGGTTGCAATGTCTGGCGTGCCACAATCTCCCATTGGACGCATAAAACCCACTTAAACCACCCCCAAATTTGAAGAAAGAGTTTTACCAAATAGGAAAGCTTGACTTGACATCCTTTTCTTTGAAGAATCTTTGCCTATTTGTGTGAAAAACCTCTATTGAATCCCAGTCACTGTAGCTGAATGAATTCAGACTTAAGCCCCTCCCTTTCTCTATAAATACTGATCTAATTCGAGCTCAAAAAAAAAGAGAAAAACCTAAGAGAAAATCTAGGGAACTGAAGGGGAGGAAACCTGAGAGAGGTCCCTAGAGAAGAAGAGAGAGAGGAGGAGGAGAATTTTCCAACTCTTGTAACACACCTAGCTTGCTTAAAACCCCAGAATCCTTGAAGCCAAGGTCAAGCCTCACCCTCTGTTATTCCGACTCAACACCAGAAACGCCTAGCCTAGCTCCTACCTTGTTCAAATTTCATTTGAAGTCCTTTTAGCTATTGGAAAGCTTATTCCGAAGTCATATACGAGAAGTAAGCCTCTCATTCCACCATTGCTTTTCTTTTAGTTTAGTTTCAAGTTGCTTAAAGCTCTAAAATCATGGGAAAATTTTATTCCTAGCTTCCTCCAGATTGAGAAAAGGAGGTAGAGAGGCGAGGTTGTTAGGGAAACCAGTACATAACACCTAATAACATCACCTCAAATCAATTCCGAGTGAAGTTGGGAGCATTTTTGCTAGAATGCAGGAGCTTTGAGCAATCCTGTTAATTTGTGCTTTGTTGGAATTTGAGCCTGAATTACTCTTGTAGTGGGCTATTATAGTAGCTTGGAGAGAGGGGTGCCTAATACCTTCCCTCTCCCAATCTTTGGAACCTAAAACCTTTCATTTAGTGCCCTTCCAATGGAGGACGGAGTCAGTATCAGTGCAAGTAAACTGATTTTCGAATCTAAAAATGAGGGTCCATTTCATTTAAAACATGGGTGGTGACTCTATCTCTTTGAGGCAGCCATGAGCTTCCCAGATTTCATGGCAAAGTTCTGGGAAAAGTTGGAAACATTTTTGCTAGATTTCAGTGCAAGTAACCTATGACTCGATAACATCACCTCAAATCAATTTTGGGCGAAGTTGGAAACATTTTTACCAGATTTCAGGATCTTGGAACAATCTTGTTAGTGTGTGTTTCTACCAGAAATTGAGCCTAAATTACTCCCATAGTGGGTTGCTATAGGAGTTTGTAGAGAGGGGTGCCTAACACCTTCCCTCAACCAATCCTTTGAACACAAAGCCTTTCGGTTCGATGCCTTTCCATGGTGGAGAATGGAGTCACTATTAAGGCTAGTAAACCGTTTTCCAAACCCAAAAATGATGACCCATTTCCACTAAAAAATGGGTGGCGATTCGAACTCCTTTGATCCGACCATGAGCTTTCTGAAGCTCACAACGGGTATTGTAGCTGGATGAGTTCTAGATCCATCTACCTCCCTTTTCCTCTATAAATAGAGGCCCAAATCGAGCTTGGAAAGGGAGCAGTTTCCCAACTTCTATAATACACCCATTCTACTTGAAATCTCGAAGTTCCTGAAGCCAAGCTCAAGCCTCATCCCCTGTTTTTAAAACTTAACACCAGAAATGCTCAACGCATTTCTGTGCCTTGCTCAAGATTCATTTGAAGTCCTTTTAGCTATAGGAAAGTTTGTTTCAAAGTCATACAAGAGAGGTAAGCCTCTCATTCCATCGTCTATCTACTTTTAGTTTAGTTTTAGATTGCTTAATGTCTTGAAACCTTGGGAAACTGCATTCCCAGCTTCCTCCAGATTGAGAAAAAGAGGTAGAGAGGCAAGGGTGTTAGGAAAACCAGTACATAACACCTGATAACATCACCTCAAATCAATTCCGAGTGAAGTTGGGAGCATTTTCACCAGAATGCAGGAGCTTTGAGCAATCCTGTTAATTCGTGCCTTGTTGGAATTTGAGCATGAATTACTCCTGTAGTGGGCTATTATAGCAGCTTGGAGAGAGGGGTACCTAATACCTTCCCTCTCCCAATCTTTGGAACCTAAAACCTTTCAATTTAGTGCCTTTCCAATGGAGGACAGAGTTACTATCAGTGCAAGTAAACTGATTTTCGAATCTAAAAATGAGGGTTCATTTCATCTAAAACATGGGTGGTGACTCCATCTCTTTAAGGCAGCCATGAGCTTCCCAGAACTTACAACAATGATAATAACTCTCAAACTGATTCAAGAAAGAAGAAAAATGGATAAGAGAGCAGTCTGCTCTAATACCATGTCAGTTTGTGAGAAGATGAAAGAGCTAGAAGAAAAACACAAGCCCAGATCTGTTAGGGTTGATGAATCTGATCAAACCAACCCAGAAAAGATGTATTTATATTAAACTCAAGTGAATGGACAAGATTGTCGTTACATAGAAAATAAAAGAGTTGTACACTAATGTACATGCCTATTACAGTACAAGAAAGAATAATAAAATATAGTAGAGTTACAAAACTACCCTTTATTTTCTCTACAATATTTATAGACTTGGAAGCATCTAGTACAACGATTATTTTACCCCTAAAAGCATGAGAGTACAACTTAAGACATAACTTAAGGGTAAGTGACAGAAATGTCCCTATGGCTTAGTTTGGAAGGAGTACAAATACAAATATGTATAGTGTAAATACATACAAAATATATGATTTTGCACTCTATGAGGGATGGGCCACCCATATTGTGTAGTCTGATTAACCAAAACATTAAAAAATTTGGGCTAAATATTGATAATGTATTAGCGGCTTTAAAGATTTCTTAGCCTAGCCCAGCCCATACCTTAAGTGTAATAATATTTGTATAGGCTTACAGGATTGCCCGTGTTAATTATAAAACTATGATTTTTTTACAAATTTAAATTTTTATTTAGTTCTAGTCTAGTATAAAAATATATATAATATGTATTATATAATAATATTTACCATATATGCATATAACTTCTAAGTTGAGCTTATTAGGGGTTGTTTAGCTTGGGTCCTATCCGCTAAAGCCATCATTGGACTCCAAAAGTTTGATACCCAATTAAACTTTGAATCTGATTATCCCTGATAATGTGTGGGCTTAGTGGTTAGGTAGACCTAACTCAAAAGAAAATAGCTACTTGAGCCTGGAAATTAATAGATCTATTTAGGTTAGTTTAAGTTATAAACAATTTGTTACTTTTTACAATTAAATTTAATTATCCTATGAATACTAATTTTTAATAGTTGCTAGAAAAAACCTAGGGGTGAGCTTATTCGGTTAAAAATCGAACCAAATAAATCAAAATTTAAAAAACTGAACTAAAAGAATAAAAACCAAGATCAAAACCGGTACTGAAATAATCAAATTTCATTATATTATATATTAATATGTATAATATATTATATATTATATGTTACATATTATATATATTATATTTTACATATTATCTATATCTATATAATAAAAGGAAATGTGTTGACCTGGCACATTCCAACATTTTGGTTAACTTTGAAGTGCACTTTGCTACCTCCACGAATTTTTGAGTTTTTCGATTTTCAAAAAAAATTTAAATGCCAATTAATATAGGAGCGTATGTAACGGAGGTTTCTTTGTGTTCCCAAAGAAACCTTTGGGTTTCTTCTTGCTCATCGCAACTTAGAACTTAAAATTACACCTTCCTACCTGCTCATTGCACCTTCCTTCCTACTCATCACAACTCAAAACCTATCCATCACACATTCCTTCCTGCTTATCGTAACCTAGAAGCCTAAAATCTCACATTCCTTCTCATCGCATCTTCTTGCTTGCTCATCGCACTCTAGAACCTACTTATCGCACTTTAGAACTTGCTCATTGCACCTCAAAACCTACCCATTGCACTGTATTTCAGTCTTATCACAACTAAACCGCACCTATCTACCCTTCTCGTTCCCTGTTATCGCATCGCACCTTAAAACCTGCTCATTGCACCTTCTTTTTTGCTCATTGCACCTTGAATGCCCATTTTTTTTCCTTTTTTGATTTTTTGGAGATATTTTTCTTCCCCCCTTTTCCTTTGGTAATCTTTCTTTTTCTATAGTTTTTTCTTTCTTTATAACTGAGTGTAACTAGCCTTACATTTGTTCCTTGTTCTGCTCTTTCCTTTTCTTCATTGTAGTTAAAAGTGTGTCACAAGAACTTAGCTTCTATTAGATCCCCAAATGTAGTCACCTGGAAACTTATAGGACTGTTTGTAAACTTGAACATGTAGTTGTATTCTCCCCTTGTTTTTTTGTTGCTTTTTTATTCAACTTTCTTGCATGCTCGAACACTCACAGTCACACACACTCTCATGTAAATAGAATTAGAGTCCCATTTCACCTATTAGAGGAAGGATAGTAGGTGTGTGCCCCTAGATTTTGGTCCTTAAAGGCTCCAACAAAAACCATCAAACTAGCCACCAACCAGAGAAGCTCATTTGTCTATGGGTGGAAGTTTGAAGGCTAGTAACCTTATTGAAATTTCAAAGTCTAGAATTCCCCCAACAACTTCATGCATTACACTTAGAGTACCCATACAAAGGAGCCTCACATTGAAATAGGATGAAAGAACCTTAGCATAATTAGGACTAGGACACTAAGTGTTAGACAGTTTTGTATGCCCTTAGCTTCAATCAGAATGATGTACTTTATGAGTTTATTGTAAATGAATAAAAGTGCATATTTGATTCATGCTCCCTTGGTATGTTTCTGTGTAATACCCTTAAACTGGACACTTATTGAGACTCGTGT
>NW_010729263.1:472548-503491 GCF_000365185.1 Nelumbo nucifera
TTCACAAATCTTAATGCTATCACTGGTTAATATGGAACGCTATCGTACCCAGTTGAGTGGTGATAAGTGTTGATCAAATGCTGGGTTTGGTCAACTGAATTAGGAAAACACAAGGTTTATTATGGCTATCCTAATAAATCTAAGGTTAAATGCTTGAATTGCAAGATTACCAGAGATGCCTATGATCGATGGCCAATTGGCTAAACCGAACCCCTGAACCAGAATTTGATAAGACTGATTTCTCTTGTTTGTTTAAGTTGCTATTTATTTTTCTTTCTTTTAATTTCAGTATTTAAATTCTCTCACTCAATTACATTACCCAATCGGCTAAGAGATTATTGATTTGCTCCCTGTGGGATTCGACCTAGAACTACTTTTACTGCAAATATTTTATTGTGGGACTAGTACTAATTTTGAGGGCTTCGACAACCCATTAGGCGCTCCTCAAACCTAAAACCTGTGATCTTCACATACTTAACACAATCAAACCCTTCCAACAACACCTCATAAGCCCAATCCATGCCTACCCACCAAATTTTATCCCAAAATTCCTTTGTTTGACCGAATGTCAAGCCTCAATTCTATTTTGACGAATCTTATTAATCAAAAGCTCACATGTCACGAATCTCCATCTTTCAAGCTTTATTTGAGCATTCCCCAACACATCAAATTTCACAACAAAACACCTCATTTAACCATTAAAAAAGTAAGATTCCATTTCAAGCCCTCTCATTGATTAGAAAACCCTAAGCTAAGACCATGATCTGAACTAAATCAGTCAATCTACACTTTTGGTCAAAGATCCATGACTTCCATCAAATTCAGAATGATAAAAAATGACTACCCACCAAATTTCATCCCAAAATTCCCCCCTTTCACCCTTCATCAAACAAAGGTTCTATTTCAATAAATCTTATTGATCCAAACTTGCCAGCCATAGATCTTAATAATCCTGACCCTATTTGTCCGATCAGACATCACCAATGTGTTCATAGACCCAAAAATCGCCAACACACTAAATTTCATGACCAGATTCATCAGTTTGACTGTTGAATTAGAGAAATACCATTTCAACGTAGTAGATTGAATCGCCACATCAGCTGCCCAACTTAGGATCGTAAGAGGGTGGAGGCTAGTGTCATATCCTTACTTAAAACTAAGAAAGGATAAAACCTCATTTAAAAGTTCATCACATTTATGTTTCTTGCCACTGTCAGCCCCAAATACTGGGCTACAATGTCTAGCATGCCTCAATCCCTCATTGGGATGCATGAAACCCATAAGAATCCTTCCAAATTCGAGAAAATTTGTTGCACAAAGAAGGAAGGGTTAATTGTAGGTCATTCTCTCTCAAAATCTTTGTCTATTTCAATGAAAGAGCTCTGTTGAATTGCAGACATTGTAGCTGGACGAGTTTCTGACCCACTTACCTCCCTTTTCCTCTATAAATAGAGGCCCCAGCTTGAGATTGGAAGGGGAAGAATTTCTAGACTTCTATAATACACTCATTCTGCTTGAAATCCCGAAGTTCCTGAAGCCAAGCTCAAGCCTCATCCCCTGTTTTCAAAACATAACAGCAGAAACACTCAACCTAGCTCTGTACCTTGCTCAAGATTTGCTTGAAGTCTTTTTAGTTATAGGAAAGTTAGTTTCAAGGTTTTATACAAGAGGTAAGCCTCTCATTCCATTATCTATCTACTTTTAGTTTAGTTTCAGATTGCTTAAAGTCCTGAAACGTTGGAAAACTTGCATTCTCAGCATCCTCCAAATTGAGAAAAGAGGTAGTGATGTGAGGGTCTTAGGGAAACCAGTACCTAAGACTCGATAACATCACCTCAAATCAATTCCTGGTGAAGTTGGGAGCATTTTTGCCAGATTGTAAGAGCTTTGAGCAATCCTATTCATTCTTGCTTTACTAGAATTTGAGCCCGAATTACTCCTGTAGTGGGCTGTTATAGCAGCATGGAGAGAGGGGTGCCTAACACCTTCCCTCTCCCAACCTTTGGAACCCAAAACCTTTCATTTCAGTGCCTTTCCTATGAAGGACGGAGCCACTATCATGGCAAGTAAACCAATTTTCAAATCTAAAAATGAGGGCCCATTTCCTCTAAAAAAATGGGTGGCGACTCCATCTCTTTAAGCCGGTCATGAGCTTCCCAGAGCTCACAGCAATGATAATAGCTCTCAAACTAATTCAGGAAAGAAGAGAACTGTATCAGAGAGCAGCTTGCTCTAATACCATATCAGTTCATGAGAAGATGAAAGAGCTAGAAGAGAAACACAAGTTCAGATCCATTAGGGTTAATCAATCTGATTGAACCAACCCAGAAAAGGTGTATTTATATTAAACTCAAGTGAATGGACAAGATTGTCCTTGCACAGAAAATAGAAGATCTGTACCCTAATGTACACACCTATTACAGTACAAGAAAGAATAATAAAATACAGTAGAATTACAAAACTACACTTTATTTTCTCTACAATATTTATAGACTTCTGAACATCAGGTACAATGATTATTTTGCCCCTAAAAGTATGGGGATACAACTTAAGACATTACTTAAGGGTAAGTGAGAGAAATGTCCCTATGTTTCAGTTTGGAAGGAGTACAAATAAAAATATGTACAATGTAAGCACATACAGAATAATACAAAATACATGATTTTGCACTCTATGAGGGATGGGCCACCCATATTGTATAGTATGATTAACCATAAAATTAAAAATTTTGGGCTAAATTTAGATATTGTATTACCAGTTTTTAAGATTGCTTGCCATAGTCCAGCCCACACCTTAAGTGTAATAATATTTGTATAGGCTTACAGGATTGCCCGTGTTAACTATAAAACTATGATTTTTTTATAAATTAAAATTTTTATTTAATTCTAGTCTAGTAAAAAAATATATAATATTTATAGAAATATTAATATCAAATTTGTTTTCTAAATGTTAAATAATAATATTTACCATATATGCACATAACTTCTAAGTTGAGCTTATTTGGGGTTGTTGCCACACGGATTGGCTGAGGGCAACGATGTAAATTCACTCTCCAGGTTTCAAAAGTAGGTCGAAGATTTCAGGGCCTTGGAAGAGGTGAGCCGAATTCGAGGACCGTAGGCCGAGGTGAGGTATTCCTTTCGACGACCATAGAAGTCGAGGACTATACATTGTTCCTTCAGTGATGAGGTTCCTAGAGACCGGGATACTGCAAAACAGGGAATGTCAGAGGCCTCGAGTGGAGACCTGAGGCAGAGGCTCCAATGCTCAAGTTAGTATGAGGTGTAAAGTAGGGGAGTGTGCAGATGAGGTCTTGGTGACAGTCCTTGGGTGCACCAGATCTCTCAGAGTAAATGCTAAGGGAGCAAGGTAGGTGCGGGGAGTAAATGAGTGAGCTATGTTAGAATTCCCTATTCTGGATCCCCTTTAAGGGGAGTTACCTCTTATTTACTTGAGCATGTTGGAGGTAGGTGAAGATGAATGCCCCTAATGAGAGTCGTACGAGGTTAAGCGGCAGGCCCTGGTGGGTATGTCTAACCAACATGTGGTTGGCTCTGTATGGAAGCAGCAGGGCTCCCCTTGCTATGGTGACGTTGTTAGATGTTAGTGGGCTAGGCCTCCCAGCCCGTGATGGGTTGGGCCAATCCAACCCACATCATTGGCCCCCACTCCCGAGGCCGAGGCAGGCCTTGGCTTCGATGGGCAGTGAGGATAGTAGTCGAGGTAAGGCATTGGCTTCGGTCATTGGGAGTAGTGTTCATTATGCCTTCGGATTTGTCAGCCAAGGGGTGTCCAATAGTGGCGTCATTTTTGTTGTGTGCATCATCCTTCTTTGGCTCGAAAGCGTGTGTGGTGTGGATGCCTCGGTTTGGTGGAGGTTTCTCGTATCATGCATGGGCAGGTCACATTAGGAGGCTACCGTGCAGGGGATGGTTATTCCAGTAGTCGTGCATTTGCCGGGTTGAGTGATCTACCAGGTGGTTTGCAATGGGTGAGCCCTACGGTTCACTCAGTGAGCTTCCGTGGGTGATCTTCACGGTCTACCCGGTGTCATTTCGCCTTCCGAGGGCATGCACTAGAAGGTGTGGTAGATCTGGTTCGCAAAAACGGAGGGCTCCCGTATCCGTTGGATTCATGTCGATCTGAACCATTGCTTGGGTGTCATTTAATCTTTCGAGGCCGAGCACCGGGTGGCACATTACAGTTGGACAGTTGGACGGTGGCGCCAAGGGCTTCATATTCGGCTTCGTTGTTGGACGCAGGGAACTCGAATCTCAATGCATATTCTATGACGGCACCATCGAGGTGAGGAGAATGAGGCCCGCTCCACTCCCTTTGGCATTGGATAAACCATTAACAAAAAGTCTCCATGCAGGGGGCCTCCTCGACCAGGCATGCATCTTTTGATTTGCCTCCGTGAGGTTGGCCGAGGGGCCTACTGAAGGTGCATTCTGCTATGAAGTCGGCCAAGGCTTGCATTTTAATCGTGGGCCTCGGCTGGTACTAGATGTCAAACTTCGACAGTTCGACCGCCCACTTAATTAGGCATTCCGAAGTCTCACGATGGTATGGGTTTGGAAATATGGCCTGAGCTTTCTGGCCAAGGTGATGAGGGCGTAGGCTAGCTTTTCCACTTCGAGGTACCTGGTTTCGACTTCACAAAGGACCTTGCTAACATAGTATACAGGTCTCTAGACTCTGTCATCTTTCACTAGGACCAAGCTGACGACCTCATCTCTAGTTGACAAGTACAAATATAGAGTTTCCCCTGATGCTAACCGAGCAAGGAACGGGGGTGAGGCAAGGTATAGCTTAAGCTCATCAAAGGCACGTTGGCACTCCTCTATCCACTGAAAATTTTTCAGCTTCTTGATGGCGAGGAAGAAGGGAAGGCAGCGGTTTGCCAACTTTGACATGAAATGGTTGAGGGCGGCTATCTTGCCAGTGAGTCTCTGGGTCTCCTTTACTGACCAAGGGGGTGCCATCTCTAATATGGCCTGTACCTTGCCTGGGTTGGCTTCAATACCTCTTTGAGTGACGGCGAAGCCTAAGAATTTTTCTGAGGTAACTCCGAAGGCACACTTGCTTGGGTTGAGCTTCATGTTGAGCTTGCGTAGAGTATCAAAGGTCTCAGCCAAGTCTGAGGTGTGTGCTTCGGCCTTTAGGCTCTTCAGCACCATGTCATCCATGTAGACTTTGACGTTCCTCCCCATCTGATTCTTGAAAACCTTGTTGACAAGGCGCTGGTAGGTGGCCCCTGCATTCTTAAGGCCGAACGACATTACCTTGTAGCAATACGTGCCATGCTCAATGATGAACGAGGTTTTCTCCTCAGCATCAGTGTGCATCTGGATCTGGATGTACCCAGAGAAGGCATCCATGAAGCTGAGTAGTTCATACCTTACAGTGGCTTTGACGAGGTGGTCTATCCTCGACAAAGGAAAATTGTCCTTCGGGTAGACTCGGTTATGCTCTGTGAAGTCAATACAGATCCACCATTTCCCATTAGCTTTCCTTACCAAAACCACGTTAGACACCAGTTGGGGTAATGTACCACATGGAAGAAGCCAACATCGAGTAGCTTATCAACTTCCACTCCTATGGCCTTCCATCATTCTGGTGCAAAGTTCCTCTTTTTTTGTCAGACTGGCCTAAAGCTTGGGCCCACCGTCAACTAGTTCAGATAGGTGCTCAGGGGGAAGGTTGGACCCAACTGTTAGACAGTGTATGCCCTTAGCTCCAATCAGCATGATGTACATTATGACATTTGTTGTAAATGAATAAAGTACATATTTGATTCATGTTATTGTGGTGTGTTTCTGTGTAATACCCTTAAATTGGACGTATATAAGACTCGTGTTAGTTTAGAATGTTCATAGCCATTGGATAGATCTGGGTAGATTTATCCTGCTAAGGCTGACACTATTGTGCCGCCAAGTTGGTTGGGGTAGCCTATCTCAGCTGCCAGGGTGAGACCCGAGGTACATGCAGTGTAGGTTTACTTGAAACCATGAACAAGACCAGAATTCCATTATTGCCTTGAACCTTGGTGATTAGTGGGCAAAATTGGAATGTTACACCTGACCCCTAGACTCGATTATGATACTGCACTAGGTGCCGGATTGTGTTGTCTTTGATATGCCAATCATTACCTTTATCCACTAGGTATCTTATCTTTATCCACTCAGAGAGTCCAGATCCAAATAAGGATTTGAATTAGGAAACTCCTAATGGGATTAGGAGCTCATCTCTTTAAGGCTATAAAAGGAGGAGGGTGTGAACCATTCCAGACAATAATAGAATCAGATCTCAGATTACAGAAAGAGAGAAGATAGCAATAGTGAGGCTGTGCCATCTTCTGCTCTTGCACCCCCTTCCTGCTACCGCCATTGCCAGTTCGTTCTCCACTGTAGGAGCGATCAAGAAGGTTTGTTGATATCAGTTTTTGGTGAAAAACTAATCTGAAGTCGTGCTCACATACCCTCCATCGAATTCTTGCTGAAGGATTCAGTTCTCGGGAAGAACCACCTGCTGCTTCTGCTCCATCCTGCACTGTGACATCTTCAGTGGGAGCAGTCTTCAGACTTTCCTTGGGCGTGAACACCTTCATTGGGAGTTATTGTTTCTCTGTATCAGGTACCTCCCTCTTCTACCTTTTGGTTTCAGATCTGGTTCGGTTCTTGGTTCAAGATTGATCCTTGAAAAATGCAGCTTTTCTAAAATAGGGAATGTGATTCCCAAATGGGAGAGGGAGAAATTTTTGAAATTTCGCCCAACCTACCTGCACGGTTAGGCCATCCATATGATGGATCTCTCATCCCTTCACCAACGTAAATTGTCTTCTCTGGGGCTGAATCGTCCAGGAGAACCGAAACAAGGTCCTCGACTGGCTGGCCTCAGCTTGCTGGCTCCTCCTAGAGGTTGAGGCCTTCCAGTGACAAGGCCTCCTTATTCTTTCCTTTTAGCACCACCACTAGCATTGGTGGGCGATCTGCTAGTTTCCATGAACAACTCCAATGTCGTGCTCGGTGGAAAACTTGAGGGCCAGGTGATAGGAGGACATGGCTACCCCTAGTGCATGAAGGGTTCGCCTCCTCATTATTACGTTGTAGGGAGAGGCAATATTTACCACCAGGAACTCATGTATATAGTGAAGGGATGAGAGATCCAGCATATGGATGGCCGAACCCTACAGGAAGGTTGGGCAAAATTTCAAAAATTTCTCTCTCTCCCATTTGGGAATAACACAGTGTGAGGCGAAGCAGAATCAGTAGGACGGTTCCTCACCAAGAACCGAATTCTTTAGCAAGAACCGAATTCTTCAAAAAGAATGTAGTAAAGGGCTGGTGAGCACAACTTCAGATTTCCTCTTCCAGCAAGAAGCAATATCAAGAATGGTTTTTGATCACTCCCACAAGTGGAGATCGAATTGGGCAGGGGTGGCAAGAACAAGGAGAAAAAGAGCAAAAGACGGGAGCAATCGAACTATATGTTGTCTTCTCTCTTAATTTAGCAAACTGTGAGTCAATTTGGAGGCCACCCTGCTCTTCTATTTATAATCTTAAAGAGAGGATCTCCTAATCCTATTAGGAGTTTCCTAATCCAAATCTTWTATTTGGATMTRGWCTCTCTYYAAGRGATAAGGATAATCCCTTATCTTATCTGCAGATAAAGATCAACCTTCCTAATCAAATTAGGAGTTTCCTGATCCAAATCTTTATTTCGATTTGGACTCTTTAAGTGGATAGGGATAATCCCTTATCCTATCTGCTAATCCAAATCCCAGAACTGCCCCTTATTTAATTAATCTTATTAAGCCAATTCGAATGGGCTTTAGGCCCATTAAGTCTATGTGCTCACTTAACCTCATAACCTGCTGCCCAGTTGGCTATCCTTGTATGGCGTGGGACCCAAACATTGACCTACACATCAGCCACATGGGTTCAGCTCAGCCTTTGTTACAAGGCCTGGCCGAATTCACTGTAGGAGACAATGAACCCTTAAGTCCATCACCATGGGCTCTTAATGGGCCCAACATTTACACTAAACGGTCCTTGGGTCCAGCCACCTTATGAAAACCCAAGGACTGTGGTAAGATGCAAGATTAGCCCATCAGGTATTACCCTCAATGGTCTTACACTTAACCTTTCAGCCCATAACGATCAAACACTGCCCGACAAGAGAGGACATCTCCCTTGGTTGCAAGGTACAGTGCTGCACTCTCTACTCACATAGATCTTGGGAATTAAAACCATTTGCAAACATTTTGATACCATAATATATATATGTATATCTTTATATAAATATATTTTGCAAAACAAATTTCAACAGTTGAAATCAACTGCCGGTAGTTTAGGTTTCCATCAGAGAGAGTGCATGCCCGATCATTCACTTTGTTCGACAAAGGGGCTGATCCTGTCACTATGATCACCCATTCAGATGAATTTTCAGACTATCCCAACATACCTAGGTTTTGACCCCCTCTAAGGATCTCACTAATTGACATATCAAAGACAGCTCAATCCGACACCTAGTGTAGTATCATTATCGAGTCTAGGGGTTAGGTGTAACATTCCAGCTTTGCTCATCTATCTCCAAGGTCCAGGGCAATACTGGAATTTTGGTCCGGTTCAAAATTTCAAGAAAACCCACACTACTTGTACCTTAGGTCTCACCCTGGCAGTTGAGACAAGCCACCCCAACCAACTTGGCGACACATCAATGTCAGCCTTGGCAGTATAAATCTCCCCAGATATATCCAATGGCTATGAAGATTCTAAACTAACACGGGTCTCATTAAGTGTTCAGTTTAAGGGTATTACACAGAAACAGACCACAATGACATGAATCAATTATGTACTTTATTCATTTACAATAAATGTGAAAAGGTACATCAATCTGATTGGAGCTAAAGGGCATAACTATCTAATAGCTCCCACTTGCACTTAGGTCCAATCGGGTACAAGCCAAAGTCCCAAACCTGTCACATGTTTCTTAAACACTTTTTGTGTCAGTGGCTTAGTCAATAGGTATGCTACCTTTTCTGCTGATGCTACCTTCTAAATCAGGATGTATCCTCTTCCAACTATCTCCTGTAGTACATGGTACTTCCTCTCGATGTGCTTCGACTTCGAGTGGGCTCGTTGCTCCTTAGCCCTAGCAATGGCTCTAGTGTTGCCACACAACAATGGGATGGGTGATGTGCTGGATGGAACTACTCTTAACTCCTAAATGAACTTCTTCATCCAAAGGGCTTCCTTGGCAGCTTCACTTGCAGCAATGTATTCGGCTTCGGTTGTGGAATCTACGGTGGACCCCGGTTTGATGCTATTCCAGCAAACAACACACGATCCTATCGTGAAAACATATCCAGATGTAGACTTTCTATCATCTGGATTTGATTGGAAATTGGCATCAGTATACCCCTAGATCTGTAGTGAACTACCATAAAAAACCAGACAAAACTCTTTTATCCTTCGAAGGTATTTTAGTATGTTTTTCACAGCGGTCCAATGCTCCTACCCTGTGTTAGATTGGTATCTGCTTACCACATTCTCTGCATGAGAAATGTCAGGACGAGTGCACAGCCTGGCATACATGATGCTCCCTACGGCTGAGGCATAGGGAACATCTTTCATGCCCTCAATCTCTTCGGGAGTATTGGGAGACATTCCCTTGGAGAGAGTGACTCCATGCCTAAAAGGAACATTTCCTTTTTGGAGTTCTCCATGTTGTATCTCTTAACTTTCTTGTCAATGTAAGAAGACTGGGATAATCCTATTATCCTCTTCGATCTATCTCTATAGAGTCGAAGACCCAGTATGTAGGAGGCTTCTCCAAGATCTTTCATGGAGAATTGCTGTGAAAGCTACACTTTCACCATAATTAGAATTCCTACATCATTCCCAATGAGTAGAATGTCATCTACATATAAAACCAAGAACGTAACCTTATCACAACTATTTTTCTATAGACACAGGGTTCATCCGCATTTTGCTCAAAATAAAACTGTTTGACGGTAGAGTCAAACCGGATGTTCCAACTCCTAGAAGCTTGCTTAAGTCCATATATGGATTAGTTGACTTTATATACCATGTGTTCCAGACCTGCAGCTATGAAACCTTGTGGTTATTGCATATAGATATCTTCATTAAGATCTCCATTTAGGAACGTAGTTTTGACATCCATTTGCCAAATCTCGTAGTCATAGTATAATGCTACAGCTAGCAGGATCCTACTGGATTTAAGCATGGCCACGGGCGAGAAGGTTTCCTCATAATGGATTCCCTCTTTCTGAGTGTACTCTTTCGTGACAAGACGAGCTTTGTAGGTCTCAACTTTGCCTTCGGGGCCCTTCTTCCTCTTATAGATCCATTTGCAACAAATTGCCTTTACCCCAGGGGGCGGATCTACTAGAGTCCAGACTCCATTGATCTCCATTGAGTCCATCTCAACTCTTATGGCATTTACCTACTTCAAGGAATCTATGTCCAACACAACTTCTGTAAAAGTCATGGGATCCCCCATCACTGGTTGTGGCTTCCACCAAGGTTGGTTATTTTCTAGAAACTCAGGTAGATCTCCTAGGTTGGTTATTTTCTAGAGCTGGTGGGACATCTCCCTCTACCCCTGGGCTTTCCTCATCAAGAACAACTTCCTGATGATGATTATCCAGGATGTAATCTTCTTCTAAGAAGTGGGCATTTCAACTGCAAAACACCTTTTGCTCTTTTGGATCATAGAATAAGTAACCCATAGAGCATTTGGAGTAGCATATAAATAGGCAACAACTGGTCTTGGATTCCAATTTGTCAACTAGTTCTTTTAACCTGTGTCGGACAACCCCAAATTTTTAAGTGTCTCACACTTAGTTTCTTACCGGTCCAAAGCTCATAGGGAGTCTTTGAAATGGATTTGGTTGGAACCCGGTTCAGCATGTAATGTGTAATCCCAAAAGGATGTGGGTAACTCCGAGTGTACGAGAAGTGATCGAACCATATCCAATAAAGTCTGGTTCCTCCTTTCTGACACACCATTTAATTATGGTGTAGTAGGAGGAGCTAGTTGTGATACTATCCCATTGTCTTTCAAGTAGTCCATGAATTCATCATAATGATATTCGCCACCTCGATCTGATCAAAGGGTCTTAATTTCTCTCCCTAACTGTTTCTTGACCTCTTGTCTGAAYTCTTTGAACTTTTCAAAAGATTCATACTTATGTCTCATTAGGTACATGTAACCATATCGTGAGTAATCATCGGTAAAGGTTATGAAATAAACATGCTGGTTACATGTCCTAATACATTCAGGGGACCACATACATCAATATGTATAAGGTGAAGTATGCCTGTAGATATTTTGGGCTTATCGATAAATGGCCATTTCGTCATCTTATCCTGAAGGCAAGGTTCACAAGTTGGAAGATCTTTTACAGTTAGAAAATCCAAAGGACCATCCTTTACCAACCTTATGATATGATCTACATTAATGTGGCCAAGTCGGTAATAGTTTTGATAAGGCTTGTTTCCAGAGAACGATGGAGAACTTAGAGACCGTTCTCAAGTTCTCCATATGCGAGGAATTTGTTATTCCATTTAATAGTAATCACATTACTAAATAAGATGAAATAACTATCTATGCACAATTTTGAGACAGAAATCAAATTTCTTCTTAAATTTGGTACGAAAAGACAATCTTTTAGTACAATAGTTCCTTCTCTGAAAACTAATCTACAGTTCCTATGGCTGTAGTTGCAACTATTGCAGAAGTCACCAAGTAGAGTGTCACTTCTTCATCACTTAGTCTTCTGCTTATCTTGAACTCCTATAGTGAGTTACACGCATGAGTTGAAGCTCCGGAGTCAATACACCAGGAAGAAGAAGTGACCAACAAATTGGTCTCTATGATAAAAGATTCAAGATTACCTTTCTTCTTAGTCTCCAGAAATTGAGGACAATTCCTCTTCCAATGGCTGGCCTGTTTGTAGAAGTGACAGCCTTCCGATGCCTTATCCTTCTTCTGCTTCTTAGCTTTGCTACTTTTCTTCTAAGCCTTCCCTTTAGCCTTCCACTTTCTCTTGCCCGATTTGCCACCTTCAACAAGCATGGCTATCGGCTTATCCTTCTTAATCAGTTCTTCAACCCTCTGCAACATATTGCTGAGTTCTTGAAGGCTAACGTTTAGCTTATTCATGTTATAGTTCATGATAAACTGATTGAAGGAGGGAGGCAGGGAATTGAGGAAAACATCAATTTTGGTGTCATGGTCTAGCCCTGACTCGAGAGCCTCTAGTTAATTAATATAATCCACCATCTTTAGACAATGGTGATGAGAATAAAAATTATCATATTTTTATCCCTGAATATTTAGTCCTTTTACACTTAATTAACACTTAATTGGACTCATTACTCTTGTATTTCGATTTAGGGCAAGCAAGAAGGTGTCAGGAGGAAAACAAGGCTAATCGAATGATTTTGCACAGTTTCGGCACCATTCAGTAATCTGGGAATAACTCGCATATCTGGCCTTCGATTGAGATGATTCAAGATGCATTGGAAAGATAAGGAAAATCTATACAACTTTCATGTTTTGCATTTTGATAGATTCAGATTGCATCGAGGTCCAAATCAGGTCCGAAGTCTAAGCAGATTCGTAAAGAAGCCTAGCTCACAGCTGAAGCCCAATTCGCAGAGAAGCCTTGCAGCGGCCCAATTCGTTAAAGAAGCCCAATACGAATGCAAGAATAAAGAGTCCTATCAAATTTAAATTTCTGATGTAATTCCAGAATGATAAAGAAGATTGAGATTACTAGATAAGAGGTAGGATATGATACGATTAGATCTAAACTAATTAGGACTTTCTATTTTTGAGAGATAACTCCAATAAGGAGTTGGAAACAACCCCTCCTTCTAAAACTATATAAAGGGGGGCGGGGGGGCGGACTAGCATGAGGCATCAATCATTCAAGCCTTCTCTGAAACAATCAAGGAGACATCATCCAAGAAAGCTTCAAGGAGGTCAGTTCCAAGAAGGAGAAAAGGAGGAAGGCGGCAGCAAGGAGAAGACTAGCTCATAGATCTCAACTTCAGGGGCGACATCATGAGTTCGTTCTCACCCCTTATTTGTCTTATTTCCTTTATCATAAATTAATTTATTTGTAGTTGTGGCTGTGGAAAGCCTAACCACGACAATGGATTGATTTTTATTTTGATTTATCCAAGATTGTTATTTTCATATTGTCTATGAGTTATTATGCATAATGCGATTAGGAGCTTGGCCACCTCTTAATTGATTTGGTTTATGTGAATGAATCAAGAGAGGAATTCATATAGTGAACTGAATAATTCATAGTGTGAATTGAATGGTATATAGGAATATATATACATGATTCATCTAATGATATAAGTTTTTTATAGAACTTAATGCATTTCTATCTCGAGAACTCTAGTCGTGAGATCGAAGGGTTACTTGATAAAAGTAGATTTGATATATCCTAGGAGGGAATATTAAATAAATTTGGAAAAACTTCAGCTTATGAAAGTAATAAATTATCTTGGTTAATCTAATAAATTGATATCCATTGGAATGGTTACGTGGACCAATAGTCCTAGCGCTTCCAATTAGATCGTTGCAAGTTTTGTCATTAATCACCCTTATTTTTTCTTTTTCTTCTATTCTTAATTTTCAGTAGTTCTTATTGTTAGATCTGAAATTCAATTGTCCAAATAATTAAGGAAGGCTATAGTTCTAATACTTGTTTTGTTAAATCCTCGTGGGAACGATATCTTTATACTACTTGATAACTAGTGCACTTGCTACGGTTATATAATTATACCTATCAAATGGTCATGAACCCATTGGTTCTTGGTCATCTGTGTAGTCATAAACAACTTTAAGACCTTTTAACGAGTAGAACGGTTCTGCTCCTCATACATAGTCTTTAGACTATCCAATATATCATTGGACACTTCGATCTTATCGAATTGTCATTGTATAGGATTATCTAAATAGGATATTATATAACACCGGGCAAGAGAATTTTTCTCCTCCCATTCTTGATATTTTCTTCATCTGGCCTCAGAAGCCCTGTCACCCAGACGATTTGGAGCAAGGTTTTTAGCAATTTTGTCCAATTTCTTGGATGTTAAGACTAGCATAAGGTTTCAAAACTAGTTAGCATAATTGGCCCTTGAGTTTGTTGTCGTCCAACAATTTGGCGAATTGTCTGTTTGCCATTTCTGATAAAAGACAAGGCAGATTTGTAAGTCCACAACCTAATTGATTCATGCCATCACATAGATATGGCTTTTAATCTATGTTCCATTTCCATTTTGGTCATCTCCAAGATTCCCTCCAATCTCAGTGACAGAGGCAGTTGTGTCTCTAGAAATGTGGGAAATCACATAGGGTGCATGGAGCCAACTATTTCAGCTGTATAACCCCACAACCTTCTATGAAAGATCTTATCCAATCATCTTATGAGTTTTTCCTTTGGCCTCTATCAGACAATGTTCATAGCCATTTTAAGTTAAACCTTTCAGTCCAGTAAGTGCTCAACCATCATGTTCGTGAATGCCAAGGTACTGTGAGAGAATCTTCCATTTTTGGATAGGCCCTTCCCACATCGGTCTATGACGACCCTATCATCTCATGAAGCAATCCAACCAACTGCATTAGCAAATGGATAGCCCAATTTTATGGTGCATCCCCACCCCCAATATAGTCAACCTTCATACCAATGATGGAAGGCCTTTAGAGAGTTCATCATATGAATCTCCCTATCACATGCACTTATATTTTCAAGAGGGAACGAATAATTATACTCTAGTTTAATTTAGGTCAAACCAAAGTGGCTCACATTGGCTTTCATAAAGCCAGATTTAGATGGACCCTTGACGGCTAGGATTCCGTACGGTTCCTCTTGGGGAGGAAGCTGGTGTGGGGCCCACCATGAAGGGAGATCATCCAGTGATCTTTAAGACACCATGGCAATGATGTGCATTCAACCATGGTGTGCGCAAGAGCCACTATCGAATCAGCATGGGCCAAGTACTTATGGCCCATGAACGTAGCACATCACACATCCATACATCACATGCATGAAATTGAAAATTAGTCCAATCAATTAAATTACTGTAAAACCCATATGTAAAGCCCATAACATTATCAAATAATATTATCTAGGTATATAGGCTGAATTGCAAAGAGAAGTTTGGCTCATATAGCATTTATGCTGAATTGGGCTAATGTAGTTTTAACAGATTAAAACATGGTTTTACAGATGTGGACCGAATTGGATCATGTAATTAATCAACAACTCCTGGACCCATATGTGACATTTTAGGGCTGAGAATAGCCCCCATTGAACCACAGATTTGGTCCAACAAGTTTGGTTCAATCTGGTTCGAATGGGTCTAGGGTTTGATATTTAATTCAAGATTCAATTCAAGAATGATGATCTGAAATTAAATAATTGATACAAGACAATCAAGGATCAGAAGGAGGGTTGTTCATAAGACTGCTACCTTGCAAAACATAGATTAGATCCCAGTATGCAGTTTTCAAAACTGCAAAGCGCAGATGGCTGAACCGAAATCTGCGAAATTTTTTCCTCTACGCAATCTGCTTCATCATCGAATGAAATAAAATAGAAAACCTATTTTTCTATTAATATTACATCATATTTAAATTCCTATACATTCCGTCTAAAAATTAAAAAAAAAAATAATTACAGACCAATAATGAATAGAACAGCAAGTGCATAGATTTCTTGCGCCATTAAAGAATTCGATCTCCACCATACGAATAGAGAGAGTGCATCCCCGATCATTCACTTTGTTCGACAAAGGGGCTGATCCTGTCACTATGATCACCCACTCAGATGCATTCTCGGATGGTCCCAATATACCCAGGTTTTGACCCCCTCTAAGGATCTCACTGATTGGCATATCAAAGACAGCCCAATCCGACACCTAGTGTAGTATCATAATCGAGTCTAGGGATCAGGTGTAACATTCCAGTTTTGCCCATCTATCTCCAAGGTCCAGGGCAATACTGGAATTTTGCTCCGGTTCAGGGTTTCAAGAAAACCCACACTGCTTGGCGGCATATCAATCTCACCCTGGTAGCTGAGACAAGCCACCCCAACCAACTTGGCAGCATATCAATGTCAGCCTTGGCAGGACAAATCTCCCCAAATCTATCCAATGGCTGTGAAGATTCTAAACTAATATGAGTCTCATTAAGTGTCCAATTTAAGGGTATTACACAAAATCACACTACAATGACATGAATCAATTATGTACTTTATTCATTTACAATAAATGTCAAAAGGTACACCAATCTGATTGGAGCTAAAGGGCATAACTGTCTAACATCCAGGTCACCTGGTGTGGTGTTGTCTCTACTGTAATGGGTAGGGTTATTTTTCCTTCCGACCTGATAATGTTGTTAGAGAAGCCAACGAGGGGAACATCGACAAGCTGGAGTCGCTCTAGCGTGAGCTTCATTCTCTCATAGGTGTCATAAAAAAAGATATCGACTAACGAACCACTATCCACCAAGGTCTTCTTCATCATAAAATTAGAGATGATGGTTGCGACCACGAGGGCATTGTCGTGGGGGATTGTGACCCCCTCTAAGTCCTCGTTGGTGATGACAAGGGCATGTGGATAGCTCAACCTCTATGGAGCATCCAGGTACTTCTGCTTCTTCGGCGCAGGCTCTTGGATGTTAAGCTACCTGGCATAGGCTTTTCGAGCCAAGGCTGAGGCTCCACTCGAGGCCATGCCCCTGGCGATGACATCGATGATGCCTGCCACTTGTTGATGTTGCTGCTGCTGGGAGGATGAGGCACTAGCCTCTCCTTTAATGAACTACTTGAGGTGCCCATAGCGGATGAGGGACCATATCTCGTTCTTTAGATCGTAGTAGTCCTCGGTGTCATGCCTAGTGCTGCAATGATAATTGCAGTACTTCATAGGGTTCCCCCTCTTGGGGTTCCACTTCAGCTTCGTTGGCCACTTCACAAACTTCTCCTCCCTGATCTGCATCAGTATCTAAGTGCGGGTGGAGTTAATTGATGCATAGTCCTTCTAAGCCAAGGCTAGGGCCAATGACTTCTTATTGTCTTTGTCGCCATGGTTGCCAGGGTGGTACTGGTCCTCACCTTTCCTCTTCTTCTCCGGGGGCCCATCGTGGCGCTTGGCTGCCCTTTCTTGGTTGCCCCCGGCCGAAGCCTCTTCGGCTATGATATTTTTGGGCCTTCTTGAGGAATTTGAACTTAGTCTTCAGCGGGGTCTTGGCGACTAAGCACTTGAGGGCCAAGCCAGGGTGGAGTCCATTAATGGTAGCGTGCATGGAGACCATAGGGTCGAGGTCTCGAACTTCGAGCTCTTCCTTCTTAAAGTGGTTAATGTAGGACCGTAGGCTTTCACCCGGCTCCTACTTAAGTGACATCAGAGAGACTACTCTCTTCTGACATCGCCTATTGCTGATGAAGCGGGTGAGGAACAAAATTGTAAATTGCTTCCACAGGTTGATTGATTGAGGAGGGAAGCTGGAGAACCAGTGATGAGCGGCTCCCCTAAAGGTGGCTTGGAAGGTTTGGCACGTCAAGGTGTTAGAATACCTGTAGAGTATCATGAGCACCTTGTAACCCTCCAGGTGGTCATTGGGGTCAGTGCTCCCATCATACATTTCTAGTGTGGGAGCCTTGAAGTCTAGGGGAAGAGGCTCCAAAATTATTTCTGAGGTGAATGCGTCCATGCGGCCAGCGGAGTTGTCGTGATTGGTTGAGGCATCAGCTCGGCTCTCCTTAACCTGGTGGAGCTCATCCTTGATGACCCCAATCTCGGCTCACAACTCAGCAAGCCCTAGGTTAGCATGGGCATGGGCCCCGCCTCTGTCCTTGCTGTCTTGGTGGGCGTTGACTCAGACTCCCAAATACTCCGAGATAGGGTTGCATGCTCCTCTATGGGCGCAACAATCATTTAGAATGTCCCACAGAACCGAGACAGGAGGGGGAGTGGTGTGGCGTTGGCTCTCACCTCAGGAGCGAACTCTAGGGTGACCGAGATGCCTATCATCATCCCGGGGGACCTCCCTCCGACAGCACCTCCCTCGGTCCGGGTGGTGGGCTACTTCGATTTGAGCGGGCCTGCTTTCCCTTCGGCTAGGAGGATAGGTGTTCCTTTGTGCTGAATCCGGGGGATGGTTATGGCCCGATTCTGATGGCTCGGCCAACGAGTTACCATGGCTGAGGGCTTGTGGCTTGACATGCTCATGTCGGCCCTAATCCTCTGACACCCCAACGGGGTGGTCGCTTCGAGAGGGACCTCCTGCTTGGGGGCAAATTTCTTCCATACGTTGAGGAAGGCAGTCCAGACGATCGAGGACAGCTTGAAATTGTTCATAAGTGACTAGGTTCTAATTATTCTTGGTTCTCCGCACCATGGTTTTCAAGCTTAAGAAGGCTTGGATTTAGAGTATGCTTTTTTTTCCTAAAGTGGGGGTCGTCTTAGCAACATTTCCCACAGACGGTGCCAATTGTTGCCACATGGATTGGTCGGGGGCATTGAGGTAAATTCACTCTCCAAGTTTCGAAAGTAGGCCAAAGACTTCGGGGCCTCAGAAGAGGTGAACCGAAGCCAAGAATCGTAGGCTGAGGTGAAGTATTCCTTCCGAGGACCATAGAAGTCGAGGACTGTAGGCTGTTCCTTAGGTGATGAGGTTCCTAGAGACCGGGGGTACTGGCCGGGGGCAACGAGGTAAATTCACTCTACAGGTTTTGAAAATAGGCCAAAGATTTCGGGGCCTCAAAAGAGGTAAGCCAAAGCCAAGGACCGTGGGCCGAGGCGAGGTATTCCTTTTGAGGACCGTAGAAGTCGAGGACTGTAGGTTGTTCCTTTGGTGATGAGGTTCCTAGAGACTAGGCGTACTGCAAAACAGGGAATGTCAAAGGTCTCAGGCGGAGACCCAAGGCAGAGGCTTCAATGCTCAAGTTAGTACGAGGTGTAAAGTAGGAGAGGGTGCAGACGAGGTCTTGGTGACAGTCCTTGTGTGCACTGGATCTCCTAGAGTAAATGTTAAGGGAGCAAGGTAGGTGCGGGGAGTAAATGAGTGAGTTGTGTTAGAATTCCCTATTCTATATCCCCTTTAAAGGGGAGTTACCTCTTGTTTATACTTGTGCGTGCTAGAGGTAGGTGAAGATGAACGCTCTTGATGAGAGACATACGAGGTCAGGCGGCAGGCCCTAGTAGGTACGTCTGACCATCATGCAGTTGGCTCCGTACAAAGGCAGTAGGGCTCCCCCCTAGTGTGGTGATGCTGTTAGACGTTAGTGGGTTAGGCCTCCCAGCCCACGATGGGCTGGGCCAGGCCAACCCACATAAGGGGTTGTTTAGGTTGGGCCCTATTTGCTAAAGCCATCATTGGACTCCAAAAGTTTGATACTTAATTAGAGTTTAAATCTGATTATCTCTAATAATGTGTGGGCTTGGTGCTCAGATAGACCTAACTCAAAAGAAAATAGCCGCTTGAGCCTAGAAATTTATAGATCTAACTGAGTTAGGTTAAATCAAGGTTCAAAGTATCGAAACGTATCGGCAAGTATCGGCCGATACGTATCATTCCGGCACCCCACTGATGCGCCCCTATAGTGGGTGTATCGGTGGTTTGACTAGTTCAGGGTGTGGCGAAGACCTAAACCGGCTCCCCTGAACCAATTGGCAAAAAAAATAAAAAAAACCACCGAAAGGAGTATCGATTTGCCCAATACGCCTATACCGGCATATCGGGCGTATCGATATTTTGAACTTTGGGTTAAGTTATAAACAATTTATTACCTTTTATTATTAAACTTAATTATCCTATCGATACTAATTTTTAATAGTTTCTAGATAAAACCTAAGGGTGAACATTCAGTTTATTCGGTTAAAAATCGAACCAAATAAATCAAAACTTTAGAAACTGAACTAAAAAAAAATAAAAACCAAAACCGAAATTTTTGATTTGGTTTTTGGTTATTCCGGTTAAAACCGAATTTTAATAATATACTCTATTATCTATATTATAACATATATTATATATTATATATTATAAAATATATATTATGAAATCAAATTTCATTTTATTATATTAATATGTATAATATATTATATATTATATGTTACATATTATATATTATATCTTACATATTTTGCTCACCTGGCACATTCCAACGTTTTGTTTAACTTTGGAGTGCACTTTGCTGCCTCCACGATTTTATGAGTTTTTTCATTTTTTTTTCAAAAGCAATTAAACGCCAATTAATCTAAGAGCGCACGTAACAGAGGTTTCTTTGCGTTCCCAAAGAAACCTTTGGGTTTGGGAGACCAAACGTCTCAAACCGCTTAAAACCTCTTTTTTTCTTCTCTTTCAAACCTCTTATCGAACTGTTTCAAATCTTTAAACCATCTCAGGGACCACTATAGGACCGTAGTCTCTTCTCTTTCAAATGTTTGTAGTCTCTTACCATCTCAGATATACAGTTGTTCAAAACTCTTCCTGGGACGTTTGATAACTTTTAATAATTGCTAGATAAAAACTTGCTAAATTTTAATATTTTTATTAACTTTAGTAATTTTATAAATTATAGTCATTAAGCTTCAAATTATATATAGATTGCACACTATAGGTTTCTAGATGAACTGGGACTATTTTAATATTGTATTTATTAATAAATAAAATATTTTAATACATACAATTAATTATTTAAAAAATACTATAATTATTATTAATACTGTAATATAATAATGTTTCGAATTAATAATGTATTTACTGAAATATTTCTAATTATTAAAATACTGTAAGTATTAAAATATTGCAATTGTTAAAAATACTGCAATTAATTGCTAATTGTTAAAATATTGTTAATTATTAAAAGCACTATAATTATAAATTTAGTATTAAAAGCACTATAAATTAAGTATTTTTATTAAATACTGTTGATTAAGTAATAAATACATTAATTATTAATGTAATTATTAATACTGTTTTAATAAAAATTGAATTTATTAAAATACTATTAATTATTAAAAATACTATAATTATTAAAGTATTGTAATTATTAAACTGTATTTATTTAAAATACAGTAATGTCTGGAAATTACCATATTTTCAGAATATTGCTAATTTCTTGGCTAAAACTAATTAAATGTAATTTTCTGGTAATTAAGTATAATTTTTTTGCTAATTAAATATAATTTTCTGCTATTTATAGATTTAATTATAATTACTGTTAATTACAATTTAAACATAATTATTTTTAATTATACTACTAATAATATTTAAAATATATTATTTTTTCATTATTATTCCGTAATTTTTGCATATGAGTATTTTTCAAGAATTTTCAATATTTTCAGCATTTAGTTTTGCATATTAGCCACTAAAAAATTAATTTGCATTTTCTTTCAGTAAAAATAAATTAAATAACTAAATAAATACCATAGTTAATAAAAAATACAGTTAATTTTAAAAAATTTATGGATTGGGTATTTTTTAATAATTGTTGGTATTTTTTAATAATAAAATACTATTAATTGTACCTTTTAATTTATTTTTCAGTAAATACCCTTATTAACATAAAATACTGTTAAATTTCAATACTTTTAATTATTTCTAGTATTTTAATTATGTTTAGGTTTTTTAGAATTTTCCAAATTTTTAATTAATTGTTTGTATTTTTCATTATTACTCAGTAATATTTTTAATAAAATACTGTTAATAAAATAGGCTATGCATTTTAAATTTTCATTAATTTTTATCATTTTGAATGAGTTAATTATGAACAATAAAGGTGCCAACTCATAAAAATTATTAATTAATTAAAAATTCATTAATACAAAGTTATCTAATAATATTATTAAAACTATCAATTTACATTTTTATCTTTAAATATCTTATTTTTAGTTAATTGTTGGTATTTTTTTCCATTATTATTCAGTAATTTTTTGCAATAAAATGGGTTCTGCATTTTAAATTTTCATAAACTTTTATCATTTTTAATGAGTTCATTATGCACAATAAAGGTCTCAACTCATAAGTTATCTAATAATATTATTAAGACTATCAATTAATTTTTTTATTTAAATTTCTTATTTTTATTAGCATTTATTATGTTCGATTTTTTAGTGGAATTGAAACATATTTTTAATATTTACTAAGTTTTGTTAATATTTATTTTAAGTGAAAGTTTAGTGGATTTTTAAATTAATAATTTTGGATTGTTTAACCTCAACCTATTTATATTATTATTATTCTTTCTCTCTCTCTCTCTCTCTCTCTCTCTTATAGTGTACAGCTTTATTGATCCAATCAAAATAGACAATGAGTACTTTTTTATATTTTTAAAACAAAAAAAAAGAAAAATAGAAAAAATAGATAAATAGCTTCTATCAAAGGAAAGACATGCTAGCATGGCACGTCTAATTTTATTTCCCTCTACAGTTAAACTAAAGCCACCATATCTACCTTGCACTATAGTATTATTGGTAGTAGTATTCCTCTGAGAAATATTCTTAACCTTGATCCTCTTGTAAGCCCCATTGAATTTTTTTGCATGGCTCAACACCACTTAAACAACATTTTATCCTGTAGAAAATTTTTGTAATATGAATCAGGCTCTGTTGTTTTTGTCTCTTAATTTGTTTCCTACATCAGCATTCTTATCCTTCCAGCTGTCCAGCAAAAATTTGAACATAATCTCATAGTCCAATCTGAATTGTTTCCGAAGCTACACCCTGATAATTATCCCTTCTCTGCTCCAAGTCAACCCCCAACTTGATTACAATTTACAACTTCATTACCAGATTCCCATTTAGAATGTCCATCAATGCTGAAATCTATGATATCAACCTTAAGTACACTTAAATTGTGATTATTTGAAGTCTAGCACCACACCAGGAGCCTTTGGTTGAGCAACCAACTTTCCATCTATCACTTTGATAACAAATATTGATGCTTTAATCTTCCTGATTGGGCACTTTGCAGTTGTTCACCAGAAGGTTATCAACACTTAGCTTAACAGGTTATCAAACCTGTATTGCCTTTCATTTCAGCTTCTTCATGAACAAACCTTCCATTATTGCATACTCACTTCATTGTGTCTTTGACTTCTTCTCTCATCTACAGTTGCTACCAAAAGAATTCCAACCACCTTGATGATTGAATATTGTTCCTTCTCCAAACTTTTGACCTTTGTCTCATCCCCTCATCCTAGAGAGGACGCCTTTATACCTCTGACATGTACTCAAATCAACTAAGTTTTGTCCCAATTATATGGGGTCAACTACATGAACCCTGTTCTGCCATTCCACTATGTTCAGTGCCATATTTACTGTCAAGTTGTGGTCCATTAAATCATTTCTCTACTTCAACCCATGTCCTTTTTGGTCTGCTCTTCAGCTTTTTCTAGACACTCCAACTTGTAAAAGATCACTCACTGGTGCTGTAGACAGTTTACAACACAGACATGGTACTCAATTTGAAGTCTGCATATGAATTGTTGTTGTTGATAAGTAACAGAAGTGATTGTATTAATAAATTTAAAATCTCCTGATGACTCAATTTATGAGTGACATGCTAGATAATACACAAGATGCAAGATAAAATCAAGGAAATTACAAATTTACTCATAGCACAGGTAATCCCCATTCTAGACTCTCCTCCTTTACAACCCCCAATCTTTCCCCCTGAAATGCTGAGAATAATGTTCATATTGTGGTCTCTTATCACTTCTACACCTTAATCCCCTGGGTTACCAAGACTACATCCATCAAAATTGAGTTTTTACCTTCCCACATTAGGTGCCTTCCATTCCCCACTTCTTTGTTGGCTCCGTTTTGGTATCCTGCTAGAATTTGCCATCCTTTTAATATTTCATTTATAGCATCTCCCTTGAAGAGCTCAAGTCCTTATACACCAAGGCCCAATGTTCCATTTTTACCATTATCATGAGCCAACCCCAAGCTTTTTGTCTTCAAAGATTCTTCCCTTCCTCTCCAAGTTTCCCCTCACAATCCTTATAAAACTACCGCTCTTGTACAATGCCATAGCCTTTTTTGCCTCCTGTGACATGTAATTAAATTTGTAATGAACAAGTCCAAGATATTGGATGGAGATAGCCATACACTCATGTAAAGAAGAAAAAAGTGGTTCCATGCCTGAGTAGCATACTGACTAGTCAAAAGAAAATGGATGGTATTTTCTCCACTCAAGAAAAGAATGCACACATGAGAGGCATATTCAACAACTTTGACTTTGTTGATTTATACTTCTGGAGCCAGATAACTAATAACTGCAGGGTGGATTATACTTAGAAGGGGAAATCCATTAAGCTTTGCTCATATCCTTATAGGTTTCATAAAGATCCGTACTTGATAAAAATTGCTAAAAGAGGCTGCAATCCTTCCTTGAGAAATTAGTGGTACAGTTGAACCACTTCTGATGAAATATTATGTAACCCAAGGTTTTTAAAACCGACCCAGAGAACGAACCAGTCGGGGTCCGGTTCTCTGGTTGAATGGTCCGACCGTTTGAACTGAACGATCGGCTCATTCTGACAAAAAAATAAAAAGCAGTCAAAACCGTTGAATGGTTCGACTGCTCAGGTCAGCGATTTGCTGACCAAATGAATGCTTTTTATAGATATCCATGGATGACCATCTACCTTTACACTTTACATCATCTTACCTCTTTTTCTTCTTGGGTTGAAGAGGCTCCCAAATCAGCCTCTTTGATTAAGTGAGCCTATTTGTCAGTAACAATAAATACATCAGTCTCTGTCATGATCTACACATGGATGACCATCTAAGTCTATGTGGCACAAATTAGTTTATAGCGGCGGATATAATTGTTGTTATAAGTTTTAGATTGATGAAACATTGCATTTAGCGGTGGTTGTAAATGCCACTATTTTTCGCATTTCCGCCACAAGTTTGTATTTTAGCGGCATATGATTTATTCGCTGCAAATTCTTTTATTGACACGACTTTGACCAGCGGAAGTCTAATCGCCACTAAAACGCTGCTAAAAACATGTAGCGGCAGATTTTTTGTGCTTTAGCGGTAAAGAAATCTGTCGCTATTGACCAATTTTCTTGTAGTATGGGTTACCCAAGGCCTCAACTTAAGCCCAACCTGAGTTTAGGTTAGGCCTAAGTTTTATGACCTAAGCTCAATTTGTGCAAAACCTTTGATTGAACTGATTGAACCCACTTAAGCTGCACCCCTACCTCTTTTTGTTTTAAAAAAAGCCCGTACATTGCACGGGTCTCTCCACTAATATATGGATAAATAATCAACGGCTTTTAATCAAAATTATCTTATGTATTGTCTAAACAATTTATCGTTTTTATATTATTAACTACGCAATTGGTTCGATTACGTAGCCTCGACTCAAGGACAACCCAATCTGTCTGTGTCCTTCAAGCTCCCCCGATTCGTTTGATATTCCTCTACTAGAGAACAAATGAAATAAACAAATGCCATTGACTAGATAATAGTACTTTCTGCTTTCTTGAGTCAACATTTACAGTACAGTTCCATTTCCCACAGAAGTGCTATTCCTTGTGGTCTAGAAGACAAATGAAAAAAATAAATCCAGTGACCATAGTGAGGCTTTCACTATTTTGATCCAGCATTTGTTGTAAAATACAAAACAGTACTTCGTGTTGAAACCCAACGTGCAAATGTTTTAAAGGGCTTGGATTTGAGTTGCTTAGTTTTCTACGTATTCCCAAATGAGGTGGGGCCTGGGGGATGACTTACACGGATGGATGCGATAATTTAGCAAGAAAGCGAATATATGCATCCAGCCTTCCACCAAACAAAGTAAAAGGGAAAGGAAAATAAAGTGGAGTAAAGGTGTATTGAGTGGATAACAAACGTGGGACAATAAGTGCTTATGATAATGGAGACAGAATATGAGTTGGATTTCCACTAATACAAAAGTTAGGTCACTTCATAATGTCAAAGGGGACATCAATTATATGCAAACGTAAGAGTACAAAGTATCATGGTTTGGACGTTGGATGAATGGTGTTATATAATTTTGCATGACTTTGCTTGCGCTAGACCAGAGTGGCTACTTTTCAATAAAACGGGTTGTCAGAGCAACTCAAACTCTGCATGATTATGCCTGGATTATTACTGACAGGAGGATTATTGCTTTCCGTAAACTGATCAACAGCCCTTGGTGGGACATACCCTTGAGGATTTCAGTGAATCTAAATGCATCAAGTGATCACAGTTCTGGTTTTGTTCGAGAAGGGGTTTTCTATATATATATACGCTAGTGGAATAATGCGATGCATGGTTAAGCGAAAGCGAAATGATAAAAATAAATAAGAGTATATAATTGTTTTATATTTTAATTTTTTAGATAATTAATAATTATTTATATTTTATATATTATTTTTAATAAATCTTTTATAATAAAAAACAATAATAATTAATTTCAATTAGGGTTGTTCATCAAACCGATGAAACCAATCAATCCAACTTAGATTGATTCGAGTAAGTCAGTTTTTAGTATTTTCGATTGGCTTTGTTTTAGCAATTTCCCAATCCGATTAAGTTGGGTTAGTTTCGGTTTGTTCATTTGTAAACCGACCAAAACCGAATCGGCTTGAATAGAGATATTTTATATTTTAAATATAATTTTTATATAGGAAAGTGGGAAATTTCACATATTTCTTAGTTTAAAATGTTTTATATTGTAAATTTTTTAATTTAAATTTAATTGTTTAAGTTTAAATCTTTTGAACCAATCGATCGATCAAAAAATTAGCCCAAATTGATACAATGTGATGTAGGCGCTTTAGGTAGTCCAATGGCACGCCGACACGTGGCCGAGGGCAAAGCCAATTAGCGCATCCGACGGGGTGGAGGTCAGTGCTCAATGCGGGACCAATGGCACGACCACACACGGCGACCTCGGATGACCGCATGCCCAGGGCTGGATCGCATCCGGGCTGTCCGGACCCATTCACTTCCAAGTGACCTCAAGTATAAATAAGGCATGACTCCCCCAAGGTAAGGGGGTTGGATCTGGAACTCTGGGCTAGACACTCATCTCTCTAAGCTCTCTAGTTTACTAGCGACCTCGTCTGAACTCCTCAGACCTTATCCACCCTTTTTGTTATGCCCTCACTAACTTGACTGTTAGAGTCCCTGCCTCGGGTTAGCACCTGGGGCCTCTGACGTCCCCTTCTCTATACGTTCTCGGCCTCGGTCGGCCTCAGACACTCGCAAGCACTCGACCTCAGCCACACAACGGACCTCAAACTCAACTGGTCCTTGACTTTAGCAGCCCTCAGATCCTTCCACCAGCCAGCTCGTCTAGGAAGCAAATTTACAGTGTTGTCCTTGTCGAGCAGTGTTTGATCATTATGGGTTGAGAGGTTAAGTGTAAGACCATTGAGGGTAATACCTGATGGGCTAATCTTACATTTGCCCACAATCCTTGGGTTTTTATAAGGTGGCTTGACCCAAGGACCATTTAGTGTAAATGTTGTGCCCGTTAAGAGCCCATGGTGATGGACTCAGGGGTTCACTGTCTCCTACAGTGAATTCAGCCAGGCCTTGTAACAGAGGCTGGGCTGAACCCATGTGGCTAAAGTGTAGATCAATGTTTGGGTCTCACGCCATATAAGGATAGCCAACTGGGAAGCAGATTAAGAGGTTAAGTGAGCACATAGACTTAATGAGCCTAAAGCCCAATTCGAACTGGCTTAATAAGATTAATTAAATGGGGGCGGTTCTGGGATTTGGATCAGCAGATAGGATAAGGGCTTATCCCAATCCACTTAAAGAGCCCAGATCCAAATAAAGATTTGCATCAGGAAACTCCTAATTTGATTAGGAATGTTGATCTTTATCTACAGATAAGATAAGGGATTATCCTTATCTCTTAAAGAGAGTCCAGATCCAAATATAAGATTTGGATTAGGAAACTCCTAATAGGATTGGGAGAGCCTCTCTTTAAGGCTATAAATAAGAGAGTAGGCCGGACCTCCAAGCATACTCACAGTCTGCTGAGTTACAAAGAGAGACAACACAGTTTGACTACACTTGTCTTCTGCTCTTTTTCTTTCCTGCTCTTGCCGCCCTACCCAGTTCGATCTCCACCAGTGGGAGTGATCAAGAACGGTTCTTGATATTGCCTTTTGCTAGTAGAGGCAATCTAAAGTTGTGCTCACCAGCCCTCCACTATATTCTTGCTGAAGAATTCGATTCTTGCTGAAGAGCCATCCTGCTGATTCTGCTTCACTTCACACCGTGTCATATTCGGTGAAAGCAGTCTTTGGTCTTCTCCTTGGGCGTGAACACCTTTGTTGGGGGTTAGTGTTACTCCGTATCAGGTATATCCCTCTCCTCCCTTTTGGTTTCAGATACTGGTCCGGTTTTGTTTCAAGATTGATCATTGAAAATGCAGTTTTCTAAAATAGGGAATGTGATTCCCACATGGGAGAGAGAAATTTTTGAAATTTCGCCCAACCTTCGTGCAGGGTTCGGCCATCCATATGATGGATCTCTCATCCCTTCAAGACCTTTGAGAATTCCTCGAAGACCGATGGGCCAAAAGGAATCAGGAAGCATCCGCACCCGCCAACCCAGGGAGCAAGGTCAACCCATCCCGCTTCCAAGGAGACCTGGACGAGGCCAAGGTGCCCATCGGCCAAAAGATTGCCGACCTATAGGCAACTCGGCATGGTGAAAGACAAAATTCAGCAAGTAAAGGAGAGTAAACCATTAATCTAAAACCATCCCTTTTAAGCTAGTCCTAAGTTCTGGTTCAAGTAAATAGGGTAAATATTTTACCAAGCAATTCAATTGGTAGGACGGAGCATAAAATGCACCTACCAACCAAGCAATTCAATTGGTAGGACAAAGCATAAAATGCACCTACTGACCAAGTAATCCTAACAGTGGGATGGAGCATAAAAAGCACCCACTAACTAAGTCCTAAAAATGAGATGGAGCATAAAATGCACTCATTCCCGATAAAAAGAGCAAAAACTTGATAGCTATGATTATAACCCTAGCAAGTGCACTAGTTATCAAGTAGTATAAAGATATCGTTCCCACGAGAATTTAACAAAATAAGTATTAGAACTACAACATTTCTTAATTATTTGGACAACCGAAATTCATATCCAACAATAAAAACTACTAAAAATTAAAAATAGAAAAATAAAATAAAAGCAAGGATGATCAATAGCTGAATATGCACGATTAACTGAAATCACTAGGACCATTGGTCCGCCTAACCATTCCAATGAATATTAATGGATGAGATTAACCAAGATAATTTATCATTTCCATAAGCTGAAGTTTTTCCAAATTTATTTAATATTCTTTCCCAAGATATATCAAATCTATTTTTATCAAGTAACCCTTTGATCTCTCGACTAGAGTTCTCAAGATAGAAATGCATTAAGTTCAAAGAAAAACTTATACATTYAGATGAATCATGTATATATATCCCTATATACCATTCAATTCACACCATGAATTATTCAGTCCATTATATGAATTCCTCTCCCGATTCATTCACATAAACTCAATCAATTAAGAGGTGGCCAAACTCCTAATCGCATTATGCATAATAACTCATAGACTAAATAAAAATAACAATTTTGGATAAATCAAAATAGAAATCAATTCATTGTCATGGTTAGGCTTTCCACAGCCCTAGCTACAAATAGATTAATTCATGATAGAGGAAACAAGACAAAAAGAGGAAAGAAAGAACTCATGATGTCGCCCTTGGAGCTGAGATCTTGTCTTCTCCTTGCCACCACCTCCTTCTTAAAGCCTTCTTGCCTTGTTGATATCCTTCGTGAAGCTTTCTTGATTGTCTTCTTGATTGCTTTAGAGAGAGCTTCAATGCCCCAGGTGCTGGTCCGCCCAACCCTTTATATAGTTTTAGGGGGAGGGGCTGTTACAACTACTTAGGGTTATCTCAAGAATGGATAATTCAGGTTAGTTCTAAATTAATCCTATCATATCTTATCTCTTATCTAGTGATCTCAATCTTTTATCTTTCTAAAATTATAATTAAAATTTAAATCTGATAGGACTCTTTATTCTCGAATTCGAGTTGGGCTTCTTTAATAAATTAGGCTGCTACAAGGCTTTTATGTGAATTGGGCTTCAGCTGTGAACTGGGCTTTACTACGAATTTTCTTCGACTTCGGGCCTGATTTTGAACTCGATGCAGATCGAATCAGTCAAAACCCAAAACATGAAAGTTGTGGCGTTCTCCCTTATCTTTCTGGTGCATCTTGAATCATACCAATCGGAGTTTGGATTTGAGAGTTATGCCCAAATTACTGAACGGTGCCGAAACTATGCAAAATCATCCGATTAGCCTTGTTTGCCTCTTGTCACCTTATTGCTTGCCCTGAATCGAAATACAAGAGTAATGAGTCCAATTAAGTGTTAATTAAGTGTAAAAGAATGAATATTTAGGGATAAAAATATAATAATTTTTATTCACATCAAATCCCCCCACACTGAAACTTTGCCCGTCCTCGGGCAAGACAAAATTCAAGCAAAAATAAAACAAGAACAAACTAACTATCCTACCGATTTTTAAACTCAACTCTCCTTCATTTTTTTCCACAAATATCCTAGGTCGGTTATTGTAAACTATTAAGTTAATACAACCAAGTTATACTCAACTCATCCATCAGTCAACCCCTTCTTTACTATTACAAACCAGATAGTAAACTAGGGAAAACATTTTTACTTGCTCTCTTTTTTTTCTTTTTTTTTTCTCTCCTTGGTGGAAATGAGTGCATTTTATGCTCCATCTCACTTTTAGGACTTAGTCAGTGGGTGCATTTTATGCTCCATCCCACTGTTAGGATTACTTGGTCAGTAGGTGCATTTTATGC
>NW_010729263.1:529894-557218 GCF_000365185.1 Nelumbo nucifera
CATGTGCCTTGGGTCTTACCCTGGTGGCCGAGATAGGCCATCCCAACACTTGGTGGCACACCAGTATCAGCCTTGGCAGGATAGATCTCCCCAGACTTATCCAATGGCTGTGAACATTTAAAACTAACACGAGTCTCTATAAATGTCTAGTTTTAGGGTGTTACACAAAATTATACCAAACAACATGAATCAAACATGCACTTTAGTTATTTACACTAAATGTCAAAAGTACATCAAATCGGATTGAAGCTAAGGGCATACAAAAATGTCTAACAGAGAGATGAACAACCGAGACATTCTCGTGAACATCAGATGCCATATGCTCAGTAGGGGAAGGCTCCTGCTCATGTCCTGACTCGCCTATGACAGGAATACATGTACTCTCTACAAGATGTGTGAAGCTGCCTGGATGCTACAATTGGAGCCTTAGTAGTCACACCAACATCAGTAGGCTCAGAATCTCTGTCAGGATTGTTACTTCCCTAACGAACACTCGAACCAAAACCGGAACACCCACATCACAGGCCTCCTCCCTTGGCTCTCCCTCTTCGATAGCAGGTTGAAGAGACTTTAAGTCTTCCATTAAGCACTTAATGATAGGCGTTACCGGCACACTAGTCAAATTGACATCGAACACTCCCTATGGAAAAATGAACGAGGCATCACGTACACAAACAAAACAAGACCAAAAAGACTGAATAGTCAATATACTTACGCACACCTCTTCATTCACAACACTCTCAGATGGAGCTTGTATGGAGACAAACTCAGGGCGATCTTCCCTAACCCCACTTGTTTCAAAACAAACAACTACAAATACACATATAATCCTAGTAGAAGAGAAAATAACAATTGAAAATCAAACCAAGCCAATTGTTAGCACACCTACTAGTTTAGAAGTCCTCCACTCCTTTCTCTAAACACAAGGAGCCATCTTCTTCACCCGCCCACCTGCAAGGGGGATAGTAACAATATCGGCCGATGGCACATGAATCCTCGACTTGCACAGACTCTACATCAGCCTTTTCCCCACTTCGGGCAAAGGATCGACACCATTATGAGTAACATCTCTAGAGTTGTCCCTTGCAATACCATCGTCAGCAAGATCTCGCACCTTAGCCTGGGGCACTTTCACATCTGACACAGCCATCGAACCAGTGGCATGCCCCGCTATCGACGGTCAATAAGAACGAGCAACCTTCGCTCCTCTTCATTTCTTGTTTACAATAGGGAAACTGCTCTCCCTCATCAACCGCAGGCCGCTTACCCTTACGATCAGTGCCCAAAGGACACTACCTTTCCTCATCTACTTTGGCTACTAACACAACCTAGGGATCATGAATCTCAGACAGGGCTTCCCCACCTCATTCATCTGCATGGCTGAGCAGAGTGGCCATCATGTGTCATGAGTGAGGTTCAGCCACCAGAAACATTTGCAACCCACCAAGAAGAGCACATAACTAGCCCAGGAAAACAAAACTACATACCTCCACACACCTGAAGCTAATTAGAGGTAAACGGATAACACTAGGAAATGCTAGCCCGTGATGGCATTGCCAAAAAACATCCTCTCCTACCAACTACAAAAATTGTGAACCCATATTGTGTTTTTGTAAAAGTACAAAGTACTTTAAAAGTACTTTCGTAAAAGTGTTTTGGTAAAAGTATAAAGTTCTTTTTCTAAAAGTACTTTTGTAAAAGTATTTTCATAAAAGTATTTTTGTTAAAGTGCTTTTATAAAAATACTTTTGTAAAAGTGCTTTCGTAAAAGTGCTTTCGTAAAAGTACTTCTGTAAAAGTGCTTTTATATAAGTACTTTCATACAAGTACTTCCATAAAAGTTCTTTCATAAAAGTACTTCCATAAAAATGCTTTTATAAAAGTACTTTGTAAAAGTACTTCCAAAAAGTGCTTTCACAAAAGTACTTCCGTAAAAATGCTTTTATAAAAATACTTCCATAAAAGTGCTTTCATGTAAAAGTACTTTCATAAAAGTGTTTTTGTAAAAGTGTTTTTGTAAAAGTGCTTTCATAAAAGTGCTTTCATGTAAAAGTAGTTTTATAAAAGTGCTTTCATAAAAGTACTTTTATAAAAGTACTTTCACAAAAGTACTTTTATAAATGTTCTTTCGCAAAAGTAAACATCTATGACAACAGTTTTGTAGGTAGAGTTTTTTCAAAAAATGAAATGAGCAAGATGGGGCATGATTATTTTTCATGCTGCAGGCTAATCAAATTTTGTGCTATGGGAATGATTTTTCATTCTAAAAAGAATGTGGCCGTTGGTAAGAATTTTATAACCAAACACTCAAATGTTATCCATTCTTGCCTTCTCTAAAACGAGTAAGAATTAAGGGAATGGGGCCCATAACAGTGAACCAAACATGGCCTTAATATGCTGAAATAGACCCCAAAAGATTCTTTATTCCAAATCCGCAAGCAACCATGTAGGCATTTAAGTTTGAAAACAGCCTCCGAAGATTGTTACCAAAAGCAGGACCTTCTTTTCTTGAATTGAATGCTAAAAGTTATAGCTCTCTATTCACTGCCTAATTATTGATAATCTTTGCGAAAATACAATTTATGGTCAGAATATTTCATTTAAATCCATAATCACCTTATCAAATGTCTATGTTGTCATGACTGTTGGGATGAAACCACTTGAAAAAAGGGCAGTTCGTTTCATGACTAAACCGGAGCAAGCAAACACTCTCTAGAACTTACCAAGACCCAACAGTTTTGACAATAGGAGTCTAGCTATTCAGCCTAACTTACCCCAATTGTTCAACTTAACTTACCCTGCTGTAGGGCTGACTATCGACATCTTGGTCTGCTTTAGTCTATCCAGTTCGATCGATAATCCCACAAATGGGCTTCCTGCTAGTTTGTCATTGGTCCTAATTTTATGATTTGTCTTAGCCCTTTGGAATTCCACTAAATTAAAAATTATGAGCCTATGGCTGATTTTTAATCTAATTATGGGTTTTATTAGTATGACTCCTAGTAGATATTTGAAGTCTTTCTTGTTAATTCATTTTGTTGAGCTTATGACCTTTTCGAGGGTTTTGTGTTAAGCGTGGCTTCTGAGTTTTATTACCCTTGGATCTACGAATTCTTCATTGCATATTTTTCATGCTTACATTATAAACCTGCAAAGCCAAGGATTGTAATAGAGGATCTGCATCTTTCTGTTGGAATAGAGTTTGCGTGTATCACTCCGATGTCTTGTAAATTTTGCATTTCGCTTAATGAATACTATCAAATGGCTAGCTGGTCACAACTTAGGGTCTTGGACTTGGTCTCATTATCTTACTGAAGTACACAGCAACGCCTAAATGCCAAGTTGGTAGCTTTCTTGCTTGTATGCTAACTGTTTCTAGACCCCTAGAATTTGCAATGTTTTAGCTGACAACCTTGCCAAAGCAAGGGCTCTCAGGGATCAAGTGTATACTACAGATATTTGCCAGTTAGATTCGGGGGTGTTTCTTTGTATACACCCCCTTGTGTACCTTTTGTTTATCCTTCCCTCTTTTTCTTTTTTGAAGTTATCCTTTCCCAAGAAAACCTATTGCATATTTCCACCTGGTCTAGTCCTCCTTTAGGTCCATCTGGAATTTGATTCAAGTGCACAAGGATTTTGATCCATGTTTTTATTATCCTTATCTCTGGAGGAGGGCCACCTTCTTCAAGTGCACATATTTCCGCCTGTAGTAAGTTATTAATATAGTTGTTCTTACCATAATTCCCCGCCATACATAAGAAGTTCATTTGATTATTCTTGGGTATTACATTGAAGATTGGATGGGATTTACTCAAAGAAAAGAGAAAAAGAGATTGAATAGGACTAAATTGTGGATCTTTGACTTAGTAAAAAGAATTTGAACCTTTTGAAGTTATGCAACATAAAACCCATAAACAGATCCACCTAGACAATCTTTTGTTAATCATCAAGAAATTTACTTTTTTTATAGAAGTTCTTTCCTTTATGCTTAAAAGCATGTTCAAACCAGATTTGCTGAATTGGGG
This sequence comes from Nelumbo nucifera, assembly GCF_000365185.1. Next base: position 533,920 of record NW_010729263.1, read on the forward strand.
AAACAGAAAACAAACAAGATCCTGGTTCAATAGTAGTCTACTTTTTTTTTTACTATTTATTTTGGGACAATGCATTTCTTAGCTCTAGAGTGAACTCCTTTCTAATTCTAGCAAGACCTATTTGTGATTAATTATGAAGAATAATGTTGTCTTATCTTATTACCTTGTGGTATCTCCTTACCTTGTGCCCTTTGTAATTAAATGGAATTGCAGAATCAGTATTTTTCTTAATTATTTTTATTTTTATTTTGTTTTTGAAATTATTCTTTTCTCATTTTCTATGTTAGCTAATGCATGGATCCAATTTCTAAACAGTTTAATCAAAAAGAAACATGGAACAATTAGTTGTGTCCTCATCTTTTAGGGGCAAGTGGGCAACCAATGTGATGGTGTTCTAATTGATTATCCTCATAATTTTAAAATCGGTAAATATGATACTTGCGTTTTAGCATCCCTCTATTAATACTATTGGCTAATTGATTACTATCATAACTTTTGTATTGCAATGGCATCATTGACCAATGTCATGTGAAATTTGACTTTTACATCCTTATCTTTAAGTGTGAATACTTTACCCCTTTACCTTATATTACCGGATGACTTCCATTTGATAACTCAATAAGATAGATTAGCAAGGCACTCTATTTGCTTTGCACGACTGTTTTCAAAACCAGACCCGATCGGACGGTCGGACCAGAAAAATCGGGAACCAGTCATCTGACCGGTTCCGTTTTTCTCCAAAACCATTGATTTTGGTCAGTAAATCGCTGAACCGGCTGATTAATCGTTCGAACGGTTTTGATCATTTTCTAATTTTTTAAATTATTTTTATTTTTTTGTTAGAACGGGCTGACCATTCGAATCAAACAGTCAGACTATTCGAACTGGTAACCGGACCCCTGACCGGTGCGATCACCGGTTTGTTTTTAAAAACCATGCTTTGCACGTCATGGATGGCAGAACAATTAGTACTAAATTCAGAATGAATTTTATTTCATACCTTTGTTTTGTTCCTTGTCAACTTATGTTATGCCTAAAATTGTTAGTTTAGATCATTAGTCGTTGCTAATATTTGATAATCAGTTGATTACTACAACTTTAGTATATGTAGAATGATTATTTTGAAACCTGGCATTGAGGAATATTCGTCTAATGCCATTAGGTGCTCTTATACCTGAAAAGAGGTCCTTGATGATTGTTCTTGTCCTAGAAAGAAATTAAATCTTATATTTAGTCAGCATTACTAGGAAACTTCGAAATTAACTTGTTTACTAAGGCATGAGTCTCTAAGGCCCCAAATTGCATGCCTAGATAGCATAATAGCGTTGGCTGAATTCCCTAGGACTAATAGATATGGAGGGCTCAATTGTTTTGGATGTTCTTTAACTTGTAAGAAAATCTGTTATGGTTATTGTTACTATCCGACCGGATTAGTCGAGGGCAACAACATAAATTCACTCCCAAGTTCCGAAGGCAAGTTGAAGGCTTTGAGGATTCAGAGGAGGGTAAGCCAAGGCCGAGGACTGTAGGCTGAGGCGAGATGCTCCCTTCTGAGTACGGTAGAAGCTGAGGACTACAGGTTGTCGGCTTGGTGACGATGTCCCAGAAGATCCGAGGTACTACAAAACAAGAGATGTCAAGGCCTCGGGAGACCCGAGGCGGAGGCTCCGATGTTCAAGTTAGTACGAGGTGCAAGGTGGGGGAAGGTGTAGATGAGGTCTTGGTGGCAGTCCTCGGATGCATTGGATCCCCAAGGGTAAATGCTAATGAAGCAAGGTAGGTGGAAGAATTTAATTCAAGGCACTGGAAGTAAATGCGGGAGCTGGATCAAGATTCTAGGATCTGGATCCCTTGTCAAGGGAGAGTTACCTCATATTTATACTTAAGCAGCTGGAGGCAGGTGGAGATGAACGCACCAGATGAGAGCCACACGAAGTCAGGCGATAGGTCCTTGCTAGTACACCTAACTACTTTGTGGATGGCTCCGAACGAAGTCAGCAGGGCTCCCCTCTGCCGTGGCTAGCACTGTCAGGCGTTAGTGGGATGGGCCTATCAACCCGTAATGGGCTGGGTCTGGCTAGCCCACATCACTTGCTCCCCACTCCCGAGGCCGAGGGGAGGTCTTGGCTTCGACTAGTAATGGAGATGATAGTCGAGGTAAGGCTTCGGCTTCAGCCATTGGGAGTAGCGACTGTTATGCCTTCGGGTTCGTCTGCCGAGGGGTATTCTGCAGTGGTGTCACTTTCACTTCGTATGCATCTTCCTTCCTCATTGGTTCAGAGATGTGTGTGGCATGGATGCCTTAGGTTAGCGGGGATGGTCCCGTGTTACATACGGTCAAGTCGCGTCAGGGCCCCCCGTGAGGAGGACGGTCACCCAGATATGCTAGGCGCGCGTTTGCCAAGCTGAGCGGTTCGCCCGGTGGGTCGCAATGGGTGGACCCTGCGGTTCACCCAGTGGGTTGCAACGGGTGAGCCTCACGGTTAGTCCAACGTCGTTTTGTCTTCCAAGGGCACGTGCCGAGAGGTGCGGTAAAGCTAGTTCGTAGAAGCGGAGGGTCCCCGTGACCGTTGGATCCATAGTGATTTGAGCCATTGCTTAGGCGTCGTTTCGTCTTCAGAGGGCGAGTGCCGAGTAGTGCATTGTGGTTGGATGGTGGAAGTAGAGGTGCCTCATCCATTGGATTCAGCGAGATCTGGGCCATCCATTTTCCTTTAAATAGCGGCCTTAGTGGTGACTTTCCCCATCATTTGAACTTAGGCACCCTTGCTGTCGAGTGAACTCAGCTCCCAGGTTCTCAATCCTTCAAGACACCCCGTCTTCACCTTCCTCACCATCTTCTAGGTAATTCACAATGTCTTTCTCAGACTCCAGCCCTGAGTGCTATGAACTCCTGAAAACCTCGGGAGGGAGCTCTCCTCAAACCCCTTCCCCTCTCTCCTCGTTAGGTCCCTTGGCCATTGTCCCTCTTCGGTAGGAGGTTGCGGTGCTTAGGGAAAGAGTATCCTCTAGGGGCGCCGAGGGCTGCCACCGAGGCGATGACTCTCCCCCTGAAAGCGACGCGTTGATATCGCCGAGGGAGCCCGAAGGGTCTCCTCAGGCTAAGGGGAAAGACGTTGGACTGGTGAGAGGGAGCGTTGCCCAAAGGGTGGCTGACGCTGGTGTCCCACGCTCAGAGTTTGACAGCTCCTTGGAGGTTGGCCAGGTCAAATCCCTGGCAAGGAGGGTCCACATACCCCGATCCTACGATCGTAGGGTTCCCAACGCGGGTGATCGGTCGTAGACCCCTAACGAGGGAAAATCTACATTTACCAACATTTTTTAGAGTTTGGCCTTAGGTTTCCCCTTCCTTTTTTAGTCTCTAAGTTGCGGGAGTGGTACGGTATCACTATCACTCAACTTGTCCCCAACACCCTTAGGACCATAATAGTGATGTTGGTGTGGGCTTGGCTTTGGGATGTGGACTTGACGTCGAAAATGTTCTGTGCCATGTGAAGGGATGAGAGATCCATCATATGGATGGCCGAACCCTGCAGAAAGTTAGGGCAAAATTTCAAAAATTTTCTCTCTCCCATGTGGGAATCACATTCCCTCTTTTAGAAAATCTGCATTTTCAAGGATCAATCTTGAACCAAGAACCGAACCAGATCTGAAACCAAAAGGTAGGAGAGGGAGGTACCTGATACGAAGAAATAATATCTCCCAATGAAGGTGTTCACACCCAAGGAAGATTCCAAATACTGCTCCCACTGAAGATGACACAGCGTAGGGTGGAGTAGAATCAGTAGGTTCTTCACAAGAACCGAATCCTTCAGCAAGAATTCGACAGAGGGTATGTGAGCATGACTTCAAATCAGTTTTTCTCCAAAAACTGATATCAAGAACACTTCTTGATCGCTCCTACAGTGGAGATCGAACTAGAAATGGTGGTAGTAGGAGGAAGGCACGAGAGCAGAAGATGGCACAGTCTTACTATAGTTGTCTTCTCTCTTTCTGTGATCTGAGATCTGTTGTATTGAGATGAATGGAGGTTCGCCCTCCTCCTCCTTTTATAGACTTAAAGAGAGCTCCTAATCTCATTACAAGTTTCCTAATCCAAATCTGTATTTGGATCAGGACTTCCCTTTAAGAGATAAGGATAAACCCTTATCTTATTTGTAGATTAGATCAGCCCTCCTAATCTTATTACGAGTTTCCAAATCCAAATCTGTATTTGGATTTGGACTCTCTGATTGGATAGGGATAACTCCCTATCCTATCTGCTGATCCAATCCCAGATCTGCCCCCTTCTTTAACTAATCAAATTAGACCAGTTCGAATTGGGCTTTAGGCCCATTAAGTCCATATGCTCACTAACCTTCCAGACTGCTGCTAAGTTGGGTTTCCTTGTATGGCGTGGGACCCAAACATTGATCTACACATCAGCCACATGGGTTCAGCCTGGCCTCTGTTACAAAGCCTGGCCGAATTCACTATTATGGACAGTGAACCCCTGAGCCCATCACCATGGGCTCTTAATGGGCCCAACACTTACACTAAGTGGTCCCTCGGCCAAGCCACCTTATAAAAACCCAGGGACTATGGGCAGATGCAAGATTAGCCCATTAGGAATTACCCTCAATGGTCTTACACTTAACCTCTTAGCCCATAATGATCAAACACTACCCGACAAGAGAGGACCTCTCCCTCGGCTGCAAGGAACAGTGTTGCTCTCTCTACTCACATGGATCCCGAGAATTAAAACATTTTGTAAACATTTTGAAACCATAATTTTACATAAATATATTTTGCAAAAACAAATTTCAATGATTGAAATCGGCTGCCGGCAACTTTGGTTTCCATAAAAAAGAGTGCATCCCCCGATCATTACCTTTGTCCGACAAAGGGGCTGATCCTGTCACTATGATCATCCACTCAGATGAATTCTCAGACTGTCCCAACGTACATAGGTTTTGACCCCCTCTAAGGATCTCACTGATTGGCATATCAAAGACAACCCAATCCGACACCTAGTGCAGTATCATAATCGAATCTAGGGGTCAGGTGTAACATTCCAGTTTTGCCCACTAATCACCAAGGCCCAGGGCAATACTAGAATTCTGGTCTGGTTCAAGGTTTCAAGTAAACCTACACTGCATGTACCTCGGGTCTCACCTTGGCAGTTGAGACAGGGTACCCCAACCAACTTGGCGGCACATCAGTATCCACCTTATCAGGATAAATATCCCAAGATCTATCCAACGGCTATGAACATTCTAAACTAACACGAGTCTCATATGTGTCCAATTTAAGGGTATTATATAGAAACACACCATAATAACATAAATCAAACATCTACTTTATTCATTTACATTAAATGTCATAAGTACATCATTCTGATTGGAGCTAAGGGCATACACTGTCTAACAACTCCCGCTTGCACTTAGGTCCGATCTGGTACAAGTTGGAGTCCCAGACTTTCCACGTGTTTCTCAAACACTTTCTGTGTTAGTGGCTTAGTCAATGGGTCTACCACATTCTCCGCTGATGCTACCTTTTAACATCAATCTCCCGTAGATCCAGATTTTGTCACACAACAGTGGAATGGTTGATGTGCGGAATTCCAAATTCCAGAATGAACACCTTCATTCATTAGGCAGCCTCGCTTACGACAATGTGTTCGGCTTGGGTTGTAGACTATTATTCTTACTACTTAGGACCCTTGTTTGCTGACTTTCAGCAAATAGCACACGATCCTATCGTGAAAACATACCCAGATGTAGACTTTCTATCATCTGGATCTGACTGGATGTCGGCATCACTATACCCCTGGATCTGTAGTGAACTACCATCGAATACCAGACAAAACTCTTTTGTCCTTCGAAGGCACTTAAATATATTTTTCACAGCAGTCTAGTGCTCCTGCCCTGGGTTGCCCTGGAATCTGCTTACCACATTCACTGCCTATGCAATGTCAGGACGAGTGCACAGCATGACATACATGATGCTCCCTACGACTGAGGCATAGGGAACGTCCTTCATGCCCTCAATCTCCTCAGGAGTCTTGGGAGACATGCCCTTGGAGAGAGTGACTCCGTGCCTAAAAGGAACATTTCCTTTATTGGAGTTCTCCATACTGTATCTCTTGATTATTTTGTCAATGTAAGAAGATTGGGATAATCCTATTATAGAGTTGAAGACCCAGTATATAGTAGGCTTCTCCAAGATCTTTCATGGAGAATTGTTGTGAAAGCCATACTTTCACCGTAATTAACATTCCTACATCATTCCCAATGAGCAGAATGTCATCTACATACAAAACTAAAAATGTAACATTATCTCCACTGGATTTCCTATAAACACAGGGCTCATCCGGGTTCTGCTCAAAGTCAAACTTTTTGATAGTAGAGTCAAACTGGATGTTCCAACTCCTAGAAATTTTCTTAAGTTCATATATGGATCTATTTAATTTACATACCATGTGTTCCTGACCCGCAGCTATTAAACCTTGTGGTTGCTGCATATAGATATCTTCAGTAAGATCTTCATTCAGGAACGCAGTTTTGACATCCATTTACCAAATCTCATAGTTATGGTATGCTGCTACAGCTAGCAGAATCCTAATGGATTTAAGCATGGCCACCGGCGAAAAGGTTTCTTAATAATCGATGCCCTCTTTCTGAGTATACCCTTTCGCCACCAGACGAGCCTTGTAGCTCTCAACCTTACCATCGGGGCCCTTCTTCCTCTTATAGATCCATTTGCAACCAATTGCTTTTACCCTGAGGGGGGGGATCTACTAGAGTCCAGACTCCATTGGTCTCCATTGAGTCCATCTCAGCTCTCATGGCATCTACCCACTTCAAGGAATCTACGTCCAACATAGATTCTGTATAAGTCATGGGATCCTCATCACAGGTTGTAGCTTCCACCAAGTAACTATCCCGGTCATAGCCGAAACGAACTGGAGGCCTGGATACCTAGGTAGATTTTCTAGGTTGGTCATTACTTGGAACTTGTAGGACATCTCCCACTGACCCTGAGCTCTCTTAATCAAGAACAACTTCCTGACGATGATTGTTCAGGATGTAATCTTCCTCCAAGAAATGGGCATTTCAGCTACAAAACACCTTCTGTTCACCTGGGTCATAGAATAGGTAACGCACAGAGCCCTTGGGTTAGTCTACGAATAGGCAATGGCTGGTCTTGGATTCCAATTTGTTCGCACTAATTCTTTTAACGTGTGTTGGACAACCCCAAATCTTCAAGTGTCTGACACTTGGTTTCTTTCCGGTCCATAGTTCATATGGAGTATTCGGAACCGGTTTGGTTGGAACCCGGTTCAGCACGTATATTGCAGTCTCTAGTGCGAAACCCCAAAAGGATGTGGGCAACTCTAAGTGTACGAGAAGTGACCAGACCATATCCAATAAAGCCCTATTCCTCCTCTCTGAAACACTATTTAGCTGGGGTGTAGCAGGATGAGCTAACTGTGATACTATCCCGTTGACCTTTAAGTAGTCCCTGAATTCGTCAGAGAGATACTCACCACCTCGATCYGATTGAAGGGTCTTAATTTCTCTCCCTAAATGTTTCTCGACCTCTTGTCTGAACTCTTTGAACTTTTCAAATGATTCAGACTTGTGTCTCATTAGATACACGTAACCATACCGAGAATAATCATCAGTGAATGTAATAAAATACATGTGCTGGTTATGAGTCCTAACACTCAGGGGACCACATACATCAGTATGTATAAGGTCAAGCGTACTTGTACATCTTGCAGGCTTACCGTTAAATGGTTGTTTCGTCATCTTACCCTGAAGGCAATGTTCACAAGTTGGAAGATGTTCTACAATTAGAAAATCCAAAGGACCATCGTTTACCAACCTTGTGATACGATCAATGCTGATATGGCCAAGTCGGTAATGGCACAGGCACGTGGGTTAACTGTATCACGGGTTCTTTTCTTGGGGTTATCAACCGATGTAGTTTCGGCTATGTTAGTTTCCAGAGAAGGATGAAGAACATAGAGGCTATTCTCAAGTTCTCTGTATGCGATGAATTTGTTATTTCTTTTAATAGTAATTGTATTACTGAAAAGAATAGAATATCCATCTGCACACAATTTTGAAACAGAAATCAAATTTATTCTCAAATTCTGTACATAAAGACAATCTTTTAGTACAATTATTCATTCTCTGAAAATTAACTCTACGGTTCCTATGGTCGTAGTTGCAACACTTGTAAAAGTCCCCAAGTAAAGAGTTACTTCTCCGTCACCCAGTCTTCTGCTTATCCTGAAAATTAACTCTACGGTCCGGGGCAATACTGGAAATCTGGTCCGATTCAGGCTTTCAAGTAAACCTACACTGCATGTACCTCGAGTCTCACCCTGGCAGCTGAGACAGGCTACCCCAACCAACTTGACGGCACATCAGTGCTAGCCTTATCAGGATAAATCTCCCTAGATCTATCAAACGGCTGTGAACATTCTAAACTAACACGAGTCTCATATGTGTCCAGTTTAAGGGTATTACACAGAAACACACCATAATAACATGAATCAAATATGTACTTTATTCATTTACATTAAATGTCATAAGGTATATCATTTTGATTGGAGCTAAGGGCATACACTGTCTAACACCATGTTCGTGCCAAGGAAGCGTGATTCTGAGGCCAATATGTACTACTTCCATCCCTGAAGAGGGAAGCTGGTGTTCAACCCTTCGACCGTCCATGGGTGGAAGGACACATTTTTCTATGTCTCCTGCCCCAAAGGGTGGAGGTTCAGGTCAAAGTGGGGAGAGGCATGTGTAGTTGTAGAGAGATGTCCCCCTCCGCTCCGGGACGAGCCATGGCTCATTTTCTTGTGATGGGGACAGTGTAGGCAAAGTCGTTGGTGGAGGAGGAGATTCTCCTAGTGTTCGTTGGGATTAGCCCTGCTCCCCTCGGTAGGAAAGGTTTTGTAGTTATTTCGCACGTCTCCTACATCTTCGGCTAGTTGTGCTAACCATTTTTCTTTGTATTTGTAGAGATACCAATGGATTCCAAGCAACGATTGCTCGAGAAGGCCCGTGCGAAGCAGGCTGAGAAGAAAGTAGGAGCATAGACGCTGAGGCAGCCCGGTGAAGAGCTTTCCCCCCTGCCCTAGCAAAGGGGGGAAATCAATAGGTCCCCGCCAAGGGGAAACAACCAGTAGTGGCACCCTAGAAGCCCATCGAGGGGGCCAAGAAGCTAGTAGAGGTACCGAGGAGGCTGGCCAAGGAGGCTGAGGTGCCAAGGAGGCCCACAGGGGGGGGGCTAAGGTGGGTCAGAAGAGGCCCGCTGAAGAGACGCTAAGGGAGGAGCCGCCATAGAAGGTGGCCAATGTTGAATGCCCGACCGAAGACATGGCAAGGAGACCTATGCCCGGGGAGTGTTCATCTGAGCCTTCTTTCGCTCTACCATCAGTGTAGGGGATCCCCAAGAGAGCCGAGGGGGCTGACAAGGCATTTCGTCCGCAATGGCAGCTTCGCAATGGGGACTCCCTTCTGGACGAACGGGTCAACCAGGCCTTGGGCAGGGCAATCCTCCTGAGGGATCGCTACTACTTGATGCAGAGAGACCCCAAGGCCATCTATGATGAGGGCTTGTACAATCTAGCAGAGGTAAGATCTTTGGTTTTTACTTTGTATCTTGTGTATATCTTTCTCTTCCTCCTCTTCTGTTCGCTAACTGGTTCTGTTGCAGGCCTGCCTACACTTTGTCAGTTTAGAGGACAGGACAAGGCTGACGTTGTCCTGCCTTGACAAGCTGGAGAAGGAGAAGGAGAGGTTCCAGAAGTCTGCCAAGGAGAAGCTTTAAAAGGAGAGGGAGAAGCTTCATAAGACCGCTGCTGCCGCTGAGGAGAAGTACCAGAAATTTAGGAAGGCGTTCCTAGACGAGTAATCAGTTTGGGAACGCCTTGAGATACAGCTGAAAGAAGCGCAACAGGGTCTCTCCAAGGAGCAAATGGAGAGAGTTTGCTTGGAGAGCATCGTCTCTGAGTCAGAGAGGCGGGCAGCCGATGCTGAAGGAAGGGCTACCAAGGCAGAAAGGAAGGTTGCCGAGGCCGCGGCATCTACGGAGCAGGCAACGAAGGCAGCAGCCACAACAGTGGAGGCATTCAAAAAGTCCCCCAAGTATCTGGATGCGCTCGCTGAGTACACATCGGCGTCCTATCTTGATGGGATCAAAGATACGAAGAAGGCATTCCTGCAAGTGATGTCGGACTTCAACGTTAAGGGACTACAACGATGAATGAAGCCATTTTTTTGTATATGTTGTATGTCTTTTGTATGTTATGTTCTCCTTTTTTTTTGTTTAAGAGGTCCCTGCCCCCCCGAACGACGAGACCACAACACACAAAAACACATATAGTTCGATCATATCTCGTAGTTAGTTCGTTGCACGCTCGCTTTAAGTAGTTAGGGCATTGAAGGCCGGGGCAGGGCCACATGTCCAAAGTGAGGCTCACCTGGCTCCATAATTCCTTTAAGTGTGTACTTAGGCAAGGCCGAAGTGACCTGGCACCGCAGCCGAGGTCGTGGACCGAGGTGTACCATCGAGGTACCTGGGGGGATGAGGGGCTGAGGTGGAGCGGCGCTATCGGGGTGTAGCTCACCTGGCTTGTTTCCCACCAAGTGTTTCCTTAAGGAAGGCCGAGGCTTCACTTCGGCAAAGCCAGGGGCTGGAGCCGAGGCTATCGTGGTTGTCATTTTTATTGTGCCAAGTATAGGTAGTCGAGGGGGTCACCGTCCACTGAGGAGGTGATGAAGCATGTAGGGCCTCATCCACCCTGGCATGCCGAGGGGGTCACTATCCACTGAGGAGGTGATGAGGCGTGAAGGGCCTCATTTGCCTTGGCGTGCATGTTTCTAGTGAGGTGCTCATCCGAGGGTCATCACAGTCTCCTGCATCGGTCTGTTCCGAGCGCTCATCCCTCGGAGGAGGATTTCCCACGTTGGCAAGTCACGAAGCCGAGGGTTTTTGAGGACTTAGGACACACATTCATTCAACATTTTAGCTGAAGAGGAACTTTTGCTTCATTCTTTCAGTACTTACCCATAGGTTCTCTGAGTTCCACGTCCGGGGGATGGGTCCTCCATCCAAGTGTTCCAAGTGAAAGGTTCCGGGGTTGAGGATGCGTTTGACTCTAAAGGGGCCTTCCCAGTTAGGTCCTATCTTTTCTACTCCGGGTTCGGGGACCATGACCTTTCTGAGGATGAGGTCTCCTATTCGGAAGTGTCTTTCTTTTACTTTCAAGTTGTAGTAGCCCCATGCATTGCTGGTAGGCAGCTATCCTAATTTGCGCCTTCTCCTGGGCTTCTTCCAACAGATCTAGGTTGGCTTTGAGGACTTCGTTGTTCTCTGCTTCATTGTAGGCTTCGACTTAGAGCGTTGGCTGGCCGATCTCTGCTGGGATTACCGCTTCCGTACCGTAGGTCAGGCCGAAGGAAGTTTCTCCTGTGGCCGTCTGAGGTGTGGTTTGGTATGCCTAGAGTACAATGTTCAGATCATCATCCCATAAGCCTTTTACTTTCGAGTTGTAGTAGCCGGCCATGCATTGCTGGTAGGCAGCTATCCTGATTTGCGCCTTCTCCTGGGCTTCTTCCAACAGATCTAGGTTGGCTCTGAGGACTTCGCTGTTCTCTGCTTCATTGTAGGCTTCAAATCAGAGCGTTGGCTTTCCGATCTCTGCTGGGATTACCGCTTTCGTACCGTAGGTCAGGCCAAAGGAAGTTTCTCCTGTGGCCGTCCGAGGTGTGGTTTGGTATGCCTAGAGTACATTGTTCAGATCATCATCCCATAAGCCTTTAGCTCCGTCTTACCTTGTCTTTAGTCCGTCTAGGATGGTTCTATTGGTGACCTTGGCTAGCCCATTTGTCTAGGGGTAGCCCACTGAGGTGTACGGCTGTTTGATGCCGAGGGAGGCACACCACTCCCAAAATTTGGCATCATCAAACCACTTCCCGTTGTCAGTGGCTAGCGACAGATGATGTTTTTCCAGAAGAAGCTCTAGATTGCCCGAGTTGTGATAGTGGCTAAGGGTTCGGCCTCGACCCACTTGGTGAAGTAGTCTATGGTGACAACAAGGTACTTCCTACCCCCCATTGCTTGTGGGAAAGGGCCGAGGAGGTTCATTCCCCATTTAGTGAAGGGTCAAGGGCTGTTGAGGGTTGAGAGGGTTATCGCAGGTTGATGAAATATGTTGGCGTGCCTCTGGCACTGATCACATCTTCGCACGAGTTCAACTGTGTCTTTGTGAAGTGTTGGCCAGAAATATCCTTGTCTCAATGTGTTCTGGTGAGGGCGCTACTGCCGAGGTGGTTTTCGTAGATACCTTTGTGAATTTCTCTAAGCACATACACCCCTTCCTCGGGGTAGAGGCATCGGAGGTATGGCAGGGTGAAAGATCTTTTGTACAATTTTCCTTCAAGCAAGGTGTAGTGGGCCACCTGACGCCGAAGTCGTCTGGCCTCGTTCCTGTCGTCAGCAGCTGTTCCGTTAGAAGGAAGTTGATGATGGGGTCTTTCCATGATGGCTCGACCTCTATTGGTAGTACTTGAGCCTCTTCAATGGATGGTCGAGGTAGCTTCTCCATGCGAACTATGCGGCCGAGGACCATGCCCAAGGTGCTTGCTAGCTTGGATAGGACATCGGCTCTCGCATTGTCAGCTCGCAGGACTTGTTGTAGGGTAAAGCGCTGGAAATGGCGGGCTAGCTCTTGGACTTTGGCGAGATACTTGGATATGCTTTGCTCTCTGGCTTCGTACTCACCGTTCACCTGGTTCGCCACCAATTGAAAGTCGTTGATGGCTTCGACATGTGAGGAGACAAGGTCCTTGGCCAGTTGTAGCCCAGTGAGGAGGGCCTCATACCCGGCTTCGTTGTTAGATGCTAGGAAGTCGAACCTCAGCACATATTCGATGGTTGAGTTGACCAAGGTGAGGAGGATAAGGCTAGCGCCGCTTCCTTTGGCATTGGACAACCCATCCACAAAAAGCTTCCAAGCAGGGGGAGCATATCTAGCCCAGCGCCTTTCTCTTGGTTCATCTTCTGGAGCTCAAAGGAGAGCTCGGTTAAAGGTGCACTTTGTCACAAAGTGGGCCTCAGCCGGTACCGTATGTCAAATTTGGTGGGCCTCAGCCGGTACCGTATGTCAAATTTGGAAAGCTCGATGGCCCATTTGATCAAATGACCCGAGGTCTCAGGCTTGGCGAGGTTAGCTCTGAGCGGCTGATTTGTCAACACTATGATGGTGTGAACTTGGAAATATGGCCTAAGCTTCCTGGCTGAAACCAAGAGAGCAAAGGCCAACTTCTCCACTTTAGGGTATCTGGTTTCGGCGTCACACAGTACCTTGCTGACATAGTATATCGACTTCTATGCTCTGTCTTCTTTGATTAGGACCGAGCTGACTGTTTCATCCTCGACTGACAGGTACAAGTATAGAGTTTCTCCTGGGATTCGGCAGGCCAGAAGGGGAGGTGAGGCGAGGTACTCCTTGAGTTCGTCGAGAGCTTGTTGACATTCCTCCGTCTACTAGAAGTGTTTCAATTTTTTGATGGCTTGGAATTAGGGAAGACACCGGCCAACTGACTTTGACATGAAGCAGTTGAGTGCTGCCACTCAGCCAGTGAGCTTCTAGGTTTCCTTCACCGACCGAGGAGGTGCCATATCCAGTATGGTCTGTATCTTCTCAGGATTGGCCTCAATGCCTCATTGAGTGATGATGAAGCCTAGGAACTTGTCCAAGGTGACGCTAAAGGCACAGTTGTTGGGATTTAGCTTCATATTGAACTTCCGCAAAGTGTCAAAGGTCTCGGCCAGGTCCAAGGTGTGTGCTTCGGCTTGTAGGCTCTTCACCACCATATTATCTACATAGGCCTCAATGTTCCTCACCATCGGGTTCTTAAACACTTTATTAACAAGACACTGGTAGGTAGTTCCTACGTTTTTAAGCCTGAAGGGCATCACCTTGTAGCAGTATGTGTGATGAATGAGGTCTTCTCTTTGTCTTCGGGGTGCATCTCTATTTGGTTGTATCCAGAGAAGGCACCCATGAAGTTGAGCAATTCATATATTGCAGTGGCATCGACAAGGTGGTCTATTCTTGGCAAAGGAAAATTGTCCTTGGAGAATGCTTGGTTAAGGTCTGTAAAGTCAATACAGATTCACCATTTCCCATTAGCTTTCTTAACCAAAACCACATTCGACAACCAGTTAGGATAGTATACCTCTTGAATGAATCCGGCGTCGATGAGCTTGTCAACATCCTCTCCTTTGGCCTTCCATCGCTCCGGTGCAAAGTTCCTCTTTTTCTACTAAATCGATCAAGAGCTTTGGTCCATGCTCAGCCTGTGAGTAATGACCGAAGGGTCAATTTCGGGCATGTCAGTGGCAGACCAAGCAAAGACATCGGCGTTAGTTTTGAGAAAACTTACTAGTTCGGATAGGCTTTCTAGGGAAAGGTTGGACCCGACGTTGACTGTCATCTCGAGCTCATCCTCATCTAGGGTAGCCGAGACGAGGTCCTCGGCTGGTTGGCCTTGGCTTGCTAGCTCCTCCCTGAGGTCGAGGCCCTCAAGTGGCAATGCTTCTTTATTCTTTCCCTCCTGCGTTGCCACATAGCAATGACGACCGTTATGTTGATCCCCCCGAACAACTCTGACACCATGCTCGATTGGAAATTTGAGAGCGAGGTGGTAGGAGGACATGGCAACTCGTAGCACGTGAATGGTCAGTCTCCCCATGATTGGATTATTGGAGGAGCCGATCCTCACAACAAGGAACTTCGTCATCCTCATCACCTACCAAGGCTCGGTTCCTATCGTGACTAGTAGGGTGATCTTTCCTTCCGGCCTAACGACATTACCGGAGAAGCTTACCAGTGGGACATCAGCCGGTTGGAGGCACTCTGGCGCTATCTTCATCTTTTCAAAAGCTTCATAGAAGAGGATGTCTGTCGAGGAGCCACTATCGATGAGAATCCTCTTAACTAGGAAGTTTGCTACTACGGCTGAAATCACCAGTGCATCATCATGGGGGACTATGATCCCATTGAGGTCCTCCTCCGTAAATGATGTTAGACAATTTGTATGCCCTGATCTCCAATCAGTTTTGATGTACTTTAGACATTTAGTGTAAATGAATAAAGTGCATGTGTTGATTCAAGTTGTGTGGTATGTTTCTGTGTAAGACCCTTAAACTAAACACTTAATGAGACTCGTGTTAGTTTAAAATGTTCACAGCCAGTGGGTTGGTCTTGGGAGACCTATCCTGATAAGGTTGTCACTGATGTGCCACCAAGTTGGTTGGGGAGGCTTGTCTCAGCCCTAGGGTGAGACCTGAGGTACATGTTGATGTGAATAAAAATTATCATATTCTTATCTCTGATATTCAGTCTTTTTACACTTAATTAACACTTAATTGGACTCATTACTCTAGTATTTTGATTCAGGGCAAGAAAGAAGGCGTCGGGAGAAAAACAAGGCTAATCGGATGGTTTTTCATAGTTTCAGCATCGTTTTGTAATCTGGGCCTAACTCTCATATCCGGATTCCGATTGGGCTGATTCAAAATGCACTGGAAAGATAAGAGAGAAATATACAACTTTCATGTTTTGGGTTTTGACAGATTCGGCCTGAACCGAAGTCAAAATTGGGCCCAAAGTCGAAGTGGATCCGTAGTAAAGCCCAACTCACAACCGAATTCCAATTCACAGAAAAGCCTTGTAGCAGCCCACTCGAATTCAAGAATCCAAAGTCCTCTTAGATTTGAATTCTAAATGTAATTCTAGAAAGTTAAAGAATATTGAGATCATTAGATAAGAGATAAGATAAGATAGGATAGGATCAATGTAAAACTAACCTGGATTATCCATTCTTGAGATAACTTCAAATAGTTGTAACAGCCCCTCCCCAAAAACTATGTAAAGGGTGGGCATACCAGCACCTGGGGGAATCAATCTATCAATTACTGAAGCTCTCTTTGAAGCAATCAAGAAGACCATCAAGAAAGCTTCAAGAAAGAGATCAACAAGGAAGAAAGCTTCAAGAAGGAGGTGCCGGCAAGAAGAAGAGAAGATCTTAGCTCTAAGGGCGAAATCACGAGTTCTTTCTTTCCTCTTATTTGCTTTATTTCCTTTATCATGAATTGATTTATTTATAGCTAGGGCTGTGGAAAGCCTAACCATGATAATGAATATATTTTTATTATGATTCATCCAAGATCGTGATTTTCATATAGTCTATGAGTTATTTGCTTAATGCGATTAGGAGTGGCCATCTCTTAATTGATTGGGTTTATATGAATGAATCGGGAGAGGAATTCATATATTAGACCAAATAATTCATGATGTGAATTGAATGGTATATAGGGGTATATACACATGATTCATCTGAATGTATAAGTTTTTCTTTGAACTTAATGCATTTCTATCTTGAGAACTCTAGTCGAGGAATCGAAGGTTTACTTGATAGAAGTAGGTTTGATATATCTTGGGAAAGAATATTAAATAAAATTGAAAAAATTTCAGCTTATGGAAATGACAAATTATCTTAGCTAATCTCATCCATTAATATTCATTGGAATGGTTACGCGGACCAATGGTCCTAGCAATTTCAATTAATCATTGCATATTCAGTTATTGATTACCCTTGCTTTTATTTTCTTTTTTCTATTTTTAATTTTTTGTAGTTCTTATTATTGGATCTGAATTTCGATTGTCCAAATAATTAAGGAAGGTTGTAGTTCTAATACTTATTTTGTTAAATCCTCGTGGGAACGATATTTTTATACTACTTGATAACTAGTGCACTTGCTAGGGTTATAATTTTAGTAGGGTTTGACTTGAAACCTTGAACCAGACCAGATTTCCAGTATTGCCCTGGACCTTGGTGATGAGTGGGCAAAACTGGAAAGTTACACCTGACCCCTAGACTCGATTATGACACTGCACTAGGTGGCGGATTAAGCTGTCTTTGATATGCCAATCAATGAGATCCTTAGAGGGGATCAAAACCTGGGTATGTTGGGATGGTTCATGAACCCATCTGAGTGGGTGATCATAGTGATAGGATCAGCCCCTTTGTCGGACAAATGTAATGATCGATGATGCACTCTCTGATGGAAACCAAGACTACCGGCAGCCGATTTCAACCGTTGGAATTTTGTTTTGCAAAATATATTTATAATGATATAATATATATGTATGGTTTCAACTCGTTTGCAAAAGGTTTTAATCCCTAGGGTCCATCCTATAGGAGAGTGCAGCACTGTGCCTTGTAGTCGAGGGAGAGGTCCTCTCTTGTCGGGCAGTGTTTGGATCATTATGGGCTGAGAGGTTAAGTGTAAGACCATTTAGGGTTATACCTGATGGGCTAATCTTGCATCTGCCCACAGTCCCTGGGTTTTTATAAGATGGCTTGGGCCAGGAACCACTTAGTGTAAGTGTTGGGCCCATAGAGTCCATGTGATGGACTCAAGGGGTTCACTGGGATTTCTAGTGAATTCGGCTAAGCCTTGTAACAGAGGCTGGGCCGAACCCATGTGGCTGATGTGTAGATCAATGCTTGGGTCCCATGCCATACAAAGAAGCCCAATTGGACAGCAGTTTGGAAGCCTATTGAACACTTGATGCATATTGTGCCTAAATCCCAGGCATCTCAAAAGCCTAAAGTAATCAGCCCCAAGCATTTCAAAAGCCCCGGGTGTTAGAACCCAACTTTTGCTCGATCCCTTCACCCTACCTCTTTGTACCCTCCTCTTAGACCCCCAAAACTCAGAAACACAACTAAATCAACTTGAGACATCCCAAAACCCGAAATATCCTTCTCTAACACAATCCACAGGACAAATAACAACCTTGAGGTCAACATTACTGTCCGATCAGACACCATCCCCAAACTTGGAAAACTATAACGTAGTTACACATCAGTTTTCATGTCTAAACTCCAAAGATCCACTATTCATCATGTCAACTCATTTCTAACAGCCCTGATCTATACAACATTTAAACTCCAACTTCTAAAAATCAAATCCAACACACCCATCACCTCAAGACCACTAGGAAGCAATCAACTAGTGAATCCCATCACAAATCTACGATGAVCAACCRCAAAAAYATCAAGATCCCATTTTGATGGCCCTGAAAGATTACCAAGGTTAACCATATTTTTCTCAGATCAAAACTCCAACTTCTAAAAATCAAATCCAACACACCCATCACCTCAAGACCACTAGGAAGCAATCAACTAGTGAATCCCATCACAAATCTACGATGAACAACCGCAAAAATATCAAGATCCCATTTTGATGGCCCTAAAAGATTACCAAGGTTAACCATATTTTTCTCAGATCAAAACCATCCACTTGACTCCTCACCATAATCCATGCTTACCTATCGAACTGTAGCTCAAAATTCCCCCGTTTGACCATCCATCATTAAGCCTATATCCTATTTTAGCACATCTCATTAATTAGAGCTTACCATCTGTCATCCCAACTTCATATGACAAATCAGACCTTACCACTATGTTCGGTAACCCAAAAAACCCCAACATGTCAAATTTCACGACCAAACACCTCAATTTAACCATTAAAAAAGTAAGATTCCATTTCAAGCCCTTTCGTTGGTTGAAAAATTATAAGCTAAGACCATGATCTGAACTAAAACAACCAATCCACACCTTTGATGAAAGATCCATCACTTTCATTAGATTCAGGATGTTCAAAAGTGCCAACCCACCAAATTTCATTCCAAAATTCTTCCATTTGACCCTTCATCAAACAAATATTCTACTTCAACAAATCTTATTGATCCGAACTTGTCAGCCATAGATCTCAATCATCCTGACCCTATTTGACCAATCAAGCATCACCACTGTGTTCAAGGACCCAAAAAAAAAAAACCCAGCACACCAAATTTCACATCCTAATTCATCATTTTAACCGTTAAACTAGAAAGATATCATTTTGACGCAGTTGATTAAATTACCACATCATTTGGTCCAACCTGAAGCCCTAAGAGTGTGATGGCTGATGTCAGACCCAGTCTTGATCCATTAGAATACATGGACAAATGAAACAAAGGCTAATAGGCTTAAAAAGCTCAAAATACCAAACAAACCCTACTTGAGACTAAGAAAAAACAAAATAGCATTTAAAAGTTCATCAAATTTACATTTTTTGTCATTGACAGCCCCAAATACGAGACTACCATGATAGACACATCCTCAGCTTCCATTGGCCACACAACCCATGAAAACCACTGCCAAATCTAAGAAAACGTTTCACCAAATAGGAAAGCTTGACTGAACACCTATGTCTTTGAAGAATCTTTGCCTATTTGGGGGAAAAATCTCTGTAGAACCCCAAGCACTGTAGCTGAGCGAATTTAGACATGACCCCCTCCCATTCTCTGTAAATACTGAACTAATCCGAGCTCAAGGAGGGGGAACTAAAGGGAGGAAACCTGAGAGTGGTCCCTAGAGAAAAAAAGAAAGAAGAGGAGGGTAGTTTCTCAATTTCTATGATACACCCATTCTGCTTGTAATCCCGAAATCCCTGAAGTCAAGCTCAAGCCTCACCCCTTGCGCTCCAAACTTAACACCAAAAAACACTCAACCCAGCTCTAGCCTAGCTTAAGAACCAATTGGAACTTCATTCTATCTAATCCTAGCTGTTGGAAAACTTTCAACAAGGTACATACAAAAAGGTTAGTCGTTTGTTTAGTTTTTTCGGGTTGCTTGAGGTTCTGAAATGTTGGAAAACCATTGCTTGCAATTCCTTCTTGACTGAGAATAGAGGTAGAGAGGCGAGGGTCTTAGGGAAATCAGTACCTAAGACCCGATAACATCACCTCAAAATTGGTCTTAGGAGAAGTTGAAAGCATTTTCCTCCGGATTTAAGAAATTCTTGCAACAATTTCAGTTTTTCCCCGAAAGAAGCTGAACCTGAATAACTCTCGTATCGGGCTGCTAAAGCAGCTTGGAGAGAGGGGTGCCTAATACCTTCCCTCTCCCAATCCTTGAGACCCAAAATCTCTTGATTGTGTGCCTTTCCCATGTAAAATGGAGTCATTATCAAAGACTTAAATCGAATTTTCAAACCTGAAAATGAGGGCCCATTTTCTCTAAAAAATGGGTGGCGACTCCAACTCTTTGAGCCGGCCATGAACTTCCAAGAGCTCACAGTTGGCGACTCCACTGGGGCATTTTAAGGACCTTTTTTGGGAGACGTTTTGGCTTAAGTTTGCACTCAGTTGTTGTGCACTATAAAGATTAGACTGAATTTTGTTGGTTGGCGATTCGAAATCGCACCTTAAGAAGGCTGGGCGTGATAGACCTTCCCAGTGCAATTCAAAACCATGTTTTAACATTCTCTTGCTCGGGTAACCTCCTCCTTGTACGCTCAAAACCATCATTGGGCCAAATTACACCTGAAACTTCACTCAGAACCATACCTTTGTTGAAATCGCACCTTCTTAGAGCCTCATCACAACCCAGAAATCCAAATCGCACCTTCATTTCAACTTGATAGAAATCCAAAAATCCAAATCGCACCTTCATTTCAACTTCAATGGCATGGGAACTGTGGTGAGCTAGCAGATTAAGTTCCAATTTCACTCACTTTTTCAGAGAACCATTAAGAGGAAAGCCTGCTGGTTCTTGGAAAACCTACTGAAGATTATGGCAGTGTAAGTAGTTTAAATAATGCTCCCCTTACGATTGATTGATATGAACATGATATGGGTCATCAATCAGAATTGTGTTTCAAGCTTACCCTTCCTTAATCAGTCAACCCTGAAATTTCTACGTGGGTCTCAATAAAATGCTTTATTTTCCCTCGAGCTCTCAACCTAATGGGTCCCAAAATAATACATTATTGAACCCCCTGGATATGTATGTAGGGGTTCACATGGGTTCCTAATCTTTTTTTTATTTGAATTGCACATCACAGTAGTAAGGGCAACAGGGTTTGATGGGTCAGCTATGAAACCACCTTCTTCTTCACTGAACCTACAGATAGACACCCTACTTAACCCACCAGCATTGTAGTTGGACACAATTCTGATATTTGGCAATCAAATCAGGAAATGGCCAACAGATTGGAATTCCATTAATGCGCCATTGCACTACTACATTGTAGGGCAAATCTAGCCTCATTAGAGGTTAAATCCTGATCTTTTGAAGCTTCTTGTCAAAAATCAAAATGGAAACCCCAGCTAACTCTTCAAGGATTCCAAACACTGATTTCCCCTACAATAAAGTGGGCTGAGGTATTGCAACCCCAGCTTACTGTACAAGGGAAGAAAAAGGAAAAGAAAGGGGACCCAACTAGTGTTGGCATCATCACTTCCAATGCCATTAATCACAGGTCATTGATTTTTTTTTCCTGTGTGGGCCATGGATTTCCTTTCGAAGTGTGCAGAATAACAACCCAAACAGCATTTGAACAGAGCTATTGATTTCCCCTACAAATTTCAGCACAGGGACCCCACCTGCACTGCTACTGCTCTTTGCTTTTCCTATATACTAATGTTCAACAGATCTAGATTTTCAGTATATCCAACAGATCTAGATTTTCAATCTAGTTTTAGTATTCTCTACTCTTTTTAGTATATCCAACAGAATGATGCAACAGATCTAGATTTTCAGTATATCCAACACAAGTACAAGAACCAACAGGATTCATTAACCCAGCCCATATAGTTGGGATAAGGGTTGGATGATGACTACCATATACTTGGCTTCTGCTATCATAATGATACATGCCAGTAATAGATATACTGAAGTACTTATACCAACTGTCTTCATGAAGTACATATACCTTACCAATAACCTCAGCAAGGGTTGGATGAAGTACTTATGCCAGTAACAGATAATAATAACAATTATTAATTTTCTAAAAACTAATATTTGTTTGTCTGTTTAGAATTCCTAAAACCTCCGCAATCAAAGTGAAAAAAAAAAAGAACTTGGACCTTAATATGCACCAATTCTATTTTACATAGTCTTCTTTAGCAAATTAAGTGCATCCAACAGGGATAAATAGTTGAATTTTGTGATGTAGAAAGTAAAGAAGGTCCTACCACTTGGTAATGGTTTTCTGGAAAGATGAAAAAGAAAGAACCCAGATCTGACATAAGGGGAAATTAAAGAGTTTTATATCTGAAATATAAAAGAAAATAAAGAAGAAAGGAGATATTGCACACACCTTTAGTAAGACAAAAAAGGAAGGTTTAAAGAATGAAGAGATACTTGGAGAGAGCTCTCCTAACCACAATTAATAAAAGCAAAATTATTGTTCATCAAATCAACTCTAAAATTTTAATCACAAAAACTCTATTCATAAACTCAGCATAAGGGCTCAGATTTTCTTTCTTGACTCATTGGACAGTCCTGATCCTCTAAACATCAAACATGTGGCAAGTTATGGCAATTTCTTTCTTTTTTTATCAAGATTTTCACTTTGTAAGGAACTTATTATAGTTTCTTTATGGTTTTGGGGTTGGATGTATTTGAGTATACTGGTTTTTCCTCTAGCACAGGTTCTCTTTATACAGGGGTTCTATTGTATTTGGGTTTTGGATATTAATGAATTAATACCTTACAGTTTCTTTTTGGTTTTGGGGTTGGATGTATTTGAGTATACTGATTTTTCCTCTAGCACAAGCTCTCTTTATACAGGGGTTGAAAAAACAATAAAGAGTTTTTTCAAACATGAAAGAATAGAATGTATAGGTATGAGCTATTAGAACAACCATAAGTAGTAGTGGTTGTGGGAAGGGGCATTGGGAAGTAGCCCAGGTAACCCACCACCTCAACAAGACTAGAAACATTCTTTCAACCTTTCCTCCACAAAGAAGGTTAGTTCCAAGGGAGCTTACTTCAGTAGCTGACAGTCAACAAGAACTGGGGCGGGAAAGGTTATTTTGTACATGGAGAAATCTATCCAACATGATTCTTTATTGAAGACAGATGGGGATTATTGTCTTTCTATGTTTTATGTTTATTCAATTATGTACACATTCTTTTCTCTTTTTCAATGAAAACATTACCTTATCCTTATAAAATATAATTATTTTTTGTATAAACAATGTCGTAAAGTTGTATTTAACAAGTTAAAATAACATCAATATACAAATGATCTTTGCAAAAGTATGCAAACAGTAGGTGATTGGAATAGCACCATATCTGCATCCTCTAATGATCATTAGTTGTCTGTGCTCTACACAAATCAATGTTGGATGACCAAGAAACTTATTATATAGGGGCCTCACCCCCCCCCC
>NW_010729263.1:561420-616098 GCF_000365185.1 Nelumbo nucifera
AATCCTACACTGTATGTGCCTAGGGTCTCACCCCGGCAGCTGAGACAGGCTACCCCAACCGACTTGGTGGCACAACAATGTCAGCCTTATCAGGATAGGTCTCCCCAGACCGACCCACTGGTTGTGAACATTCTAAACTAACACGAGTCTCATTAAGTGTCCAGTTTAAGGGTATCACACAGAAACATACCAAGGGAACATTAATCAATTATGCACTTTTATTCATTTACAATAAACTCATAAAGTACATCATTCTGATTGAAGCTAAGGGCATACAAAACTGTCCAACAAACTTCCAGGATAGCAATTCTTTGAAAGCCAAACAATTCCTGCAAAGAATGTTCTAACACCATCCAAGCGCATTTTGGAGCATAGTCCGCTACCACAATCAAGTAACTACAAGCAAGGAAGGTTTGGCTTTGAGAACCTTGAGGCCCTTACACCAAGATCTTCAAAATCATCCATGCCCACAAGAATGAAACTTAGACCAACTCTATCAAGTCGAGTGCCATAAACAAGTAGCTCCACCCCAGTGAAGCATCCAAAGCAAAGAACAAGTGCAGCTGAAGTTTATACATTGAGAGATGATGAGAGCCTCACAAGCTGCCACCATTTTCCATGCCCAATTACATGGCACCAACAATTTCTGCTAAAGAAAAAGTGAGAACTCTTAGCAATCTCAAAAAAGGGTCACCAACTCCAAGTCAAGAAGCAAAGAGACAACTATCTTTTCCTTTAACCTGAAGCATTGGATTTCTAAGGTGGAACAAGGGCTCTCTGTTCTCAGACAAGGATTCCATGTCTCAAAGGATATCAGGAAGCATAAGTCTACCCCTTCAATAGGTAATTTGAGTGTGGATTCCACCATATCTTTG
Organism: Nelumbo nucifera; assembly: GCF_000365185.1. The sequence continues at coordinate 562,296 of NW_010729263.1, forward strand.
CCTGTTGGAGTTGGAAGGAAGCCATTCAAGTGAATTTGTGTGATTTTTCTATCTTTAGTCTTATATTTCTTTTTCTATTTTATTCTTTTTTTCTTCTTTGGTGGGTGTTTTTCTTGAGATGTTTAAACTAAAGTCTTGTATAAATGGTGCTTGTATCAGAAATAATAAAGCAACATTAGGGAGTGATAAATTGAATACAGAGATCCTCACTGTTAAATTGTACTGATGTTTTTCCTCTGTCTTATTGCCTGTATAGCTTGGAATTCCCTCTCCTTACTTTTATGAAACTCCCATATTTTCACTATTGAAATGAACAAGGGACTAAGGGAGCAAAACACTGATTCCATCAAGTTTCTTTAGGCTGCATTTGTTTGCAATGCAGATCAAAACCACATACAAATTTTGCACCCAGTTCAGTTTTTTGTTTGTGACTATAATTCACACTTTTTCCCAAATTTGGCATATGAAAACTGATGCAAAATTTGCACCATTTCCTCCTACCTTAATTCTCTCATGTAAAGTGGGGACCTCATCAATTTGCTTCCAATCTTACTCCCCTAATGTGGTGCAAATACAAGATTTAGAAATACCATATAGGAGGTTTTGCACTGTACATATTTGTATTTGCACTCTTCCCAAACTGAGTCTAAATAAATTTCTCCCCGCCTCAAACCACATCATTTCACTTTTTACAAACAAACAAAACAAAGTCGTATCAAAAGCAAAAGTGAACAAGGATTTATAGTTGATCCATTTGTACTATCAACCCTATATATTTACACCAGTTAAAATGAAATTCGCAGCAACCAAATGGAACTTTAAGTATCATAACACTACTTCACAATGACATTCATACTATAATAAAGTATAAATCACTAAAGAAAACTTACACTGTCATAATAGAATTAAATGAAAACGAATGATATTTTCATAAATAGTAAATGGGGAAGATGATAGGGCTCAGTTTCATAAGAGTGCAAATACAAATATATACAGTGCAAATAAAAGGTTTAGAAATACCATATACAAGGTTTTGTGTTGTTTGTATTTGTATTTGCACTCTTCCCAAACTAAGCCTAAAAGTTATGGATGTTGTGAAAATAGTATCAATCTGAAATTATTAGTTCCTACTGGTGCAGCAAAACGAACCAAATGAAGTAAAAGGAACAATAATACCTGATTTTCCATGGCAAATGAAATCCAGACCAACCCTGAGCAAAAAGAAAAAAAAAAAAAAAAAACAATGAATTTGTATGAATCTATAAACATGTAATAGAACAGACAAATTGTCAAATGGATTGTACCAAATACCAATACTATGTTGAAGATCAAATTTTACTCCACTCTGGTGCAATATTGTTACCAGCAAACTAACTCTAGGGTTTAACAATAAAAGACAATCCTCCTAAACATGCACTTCCAAGGAGGGCTGTGAGTCGAGTTGTTTGAGTTGAACATCAATTATATTGAGTTTAGGTTTTCAGTCTTGGGTCCATTTAAAATTTGAGTTGAACATCGATTAACATTATAGTGATTTTCTTTAGAAATATCCCTAAACACTAGCCTTGATACCTGATTAGAAACTCCTGCCACATCCCCTGTAACTTAAAAGACAAGAACAATTGCTCTAGTTCCATATTTGACACCCACGGCAGAAGAAAAAAGCAGACCAAGAATCCGAGATACTTTGTACACCGAGAGAGCAAGAAACCGAAGAAGGGGGAAATGAACAAAAAGAAGAGATGAAGATCTGAGATGATAGAATGAGAGGAGAAAAATGAAGGGAAGAAGAGAGAGATGAGAGATGAGAGCAGTCTAAAACGTGGAAAAGAAGAGTGCGGGCATTTTTTCCTCTTCTTTCTATTCCAAATTTCCAATCTAGACACGGTTTTCTACTCCCGCCATCTGGAAATTTATATATTGCAACGGTCAATTTTAAAACCATTGGGGTAAATTGATGTATAAGCCACGTCCCAACAACCGTCACTATGTTGAACTAAAAAGCGAGAATATAGCTACGGATAAAACATTTGGTTGATATATATGTTTTTTTAGCAATCGTTTTTTGTCCGTTGTTGGAAAAACCATGGCTAAAGGCCATTTTTCCCGTAGTGAATCTAAGATTCAAACTATAATAATAAAAAAACTATCAAAATCAAAACTACAATTATCAAAATTTGAAACTTTTAAATAAAATGACCATACTTCAAGTTTTTGTTCCCTATCTTGGTTAAGTAGACGTATGACTTTATAAATTTAGTTCTCGAGAAGTAGTTTCAAATGGCCATGTTGACCCCTTTCATTATCTGTCCTATGTCTATCCCTTGGCTAAGTAGACACATGACTTTATGAGCTTAGCTCTTGAGAAGTACCTTCAAAAAGCCATTTTGACCCCTTTCATTATTTGTTTCGTGTCCATTTCTTGACTAAGTAGATGCATGACTCTATGAACTCATCTCCTAACAAGTAGCGTCAAAGGGCTATTTTTTTGGGAGCCTCTTCTATCCTATGACTATCTCTTGGCTAAGTAGGTATCTAACTCTACCAAAACACCACCTTGACCCATTCTAAGTATTCAATCTCCGAGAGGATGTAGTAGATAATTATGGTAAAGGGTCTAATCCTCCCTTAACTAGTATTAAAAGATGTTTCATTCCCTCAACTGAACTTAGGCCAAGTAGATGTTTAGCTCTATGAGTTACTCTTGGGATATAACATCAAAAGGCCACTTGAACCTTCACACCTTCAAAACTCTGGGTTGTCAAGTAAGCACACATATAGTGTAGGGATTGATACTTCCTTATCCAATATCAAAAAGACATTCTCATGATCTTTCATAAACTTTCGAGCTTAAATATCTTTCTTGCTCTTCTCTAAACTGAATAGATGTCTGACCTAATGAGTTTGCTCTTCGGGTGCAACATCAAAAGGGTTATTGTTTAATAAACATAGTACAAGAACTAATTACTCCCGGCATTTCCTTCAAGTCTTAACCTTTTCCAAAATCCAAGAGTATTTTCTGAATTAGAACTTGATCTTAATTACAACACTACATGTCCAAGTCCCAAAATTAATAATAAAATGATAACATTATATCCCAATACCTAACTCATAATAAAAATCTATTTCTAGAATCATTCAATACATAAATCTATCAAGTTAACAAAAGCACAAGGCTCATAAAATAAGGTGAAACAAAATTGTCAAACCATCATGTTCTATTGTAAGGATTATCAAATAAAGTCTCTTTATCAAATCTTAACTCACATAATTTCAAGTTAATTACAAAAATCAAAATTCCACAAACTTGAGAAACTACCAAAGTCCATGAATGCTTTTTCAAATCTTAATCGAATTCCTCAAACCCAAAAGATTTTTCAAAGTTTCTTTAAACATCATATTTGTTTTTCAACTTCAAGCTCAATCTTAGTTCTTACTTTCTAAATGCTTTTTTTCTACAGAGGTCCACTAATTTAAGACATTCCCATTACATGACCGAGTTTAATTGACCATAGATTCTTACACATCCTTGCTAAGTTCCCTTGATCCACTCCAAGGAAGCTATCCTATCTAATCACCTACACATTTAGCCTTCTTAGGATTTTCGATCAATAGCTGTACCCATCGTAGAATCGACAACCCTAGCACTTCACACCAAGTCTATTATCTCAATCTCACCCATAGCACCCTACACCCTCATTTGTCAGACTTAACCTCAACTAATTCTTACTTAGAATCCAAGATCCAGTTAGCCAAGTCATAGCAACCTCAATAGCTCTAGGTGCATACTAGGGAAAGGTTGGCTTTGTCATGATTTTCCTTTATTTTTTTATCACATTGCATCATTTGCATGAGCATATCGCATGTCATTACATGTCGCATCACTAGAAATAGTCCTTAGTTTGCACTAGTCAGTTCCCACCTATTTGAAGTTTTCAACCTAGATTGATACCTTTATAGAACCAACAACATAGCCCTTGAAACAACCAACTTTAAAACATCTACCTAGTTTAGTTCCAATAGAATAAAACAAAAGGACATAACACAAATCAAACAAAAGTCCAAATCCCTCTTAAACTAAAAAGAACCCTTTTAGGATCGTCATGGAGCAAGCCTCTCATCAACCTCCCACCGAGCATGATTTGTCAATTGTGCTCTACCAAGAAGAATTAGCCAGGATGAAGGAAGACATGAAGAACATACGAGAATTCCAATAAGAAAAATAATTGAGCACCCTCAACCTAACCTAAACATTCTTGAAAACGTTAAAATCCAAAAATTCCACAAATACATTGGATCTAGTTGTCCTAGAGCTCACATCCTTCTTTATTGTACAAATACATTTCAGCATAGATCTAATAGCCTAACTATTTTCTAAAAGCCTAAAAGGAGCCACTTTGGATTGATATACCCAGCTCAACCTAGACACTTAGAGGACATGGGGAAAATTGGTGAACAATTACTAAGAGATTTGATGATCTAGAATGCCTTAGAAGGACATAGGACAAACTTTCATCAATTGCAAGAAGATGGTGTGCGCATCGAATGGGGAGTTAAGGACGAGAAAATCCACCTAACATCCACAAATCCATTAGTTGAGATCAAAAACCTACTGTAGTTTCCACCATACATCAACCTTCCTCTTTAGCACATAAATGTTGAACTTTAACTGATTGCTTTAAAAGTAATGTCAAGAGATGATTCGCTTCCCTAACTCCACAATTGACCAAGAATGGATATCTAACACCTTTATCACCTAAGACAATTCCCAATCCCCTACCAAAGAGCTTCAAGGACTAAGGCACTCAATGAACAATTGCACTTTTCTAAAAGTCAACATCCAAAATTTAATCAACTTCAAACATATGTAATCAAATTTGTAACATTTTCAAGAACTACGACTAGTCTGATCCCTCACAAGGGGTACGTAGGCTGCCTATGCATTGGCCCTTTAGGTACTAACTCAAATAGTCTAGGCATTGCTTGCATCAACTTTGCATTCATTCCATGCATGTTTGCATCCCATCTAAAAGTCTAATGCTCTTAACAGGAAAGATGAACACACCTACCAAAGATCAACTCAAAATCCAACAAGAAATCAAGGAACTTCGAAATGCAGTGAACCTGTTAACCTTTAAAGTTGATTGGCTAATCTCTCACACAGGGGCAACACCACTAGTTTTGTTTCGAATCCCACACCACCGCCTCAACCATCCAATAAAGAAGTGAAGAAGTCCAGTCTGCTACCTTTCTAACTTTCCCAACTTTTGCCCATCTTGGTCGAAAAAGGATACCTTCATTTGTTGTCTTGGAAGCCTCTTGCAGATCCAAAGATTTTCAACCAAAAGGCTTACTGTACTTTCCATCAAGGACTAGGACATGAAACCAATGAATGCTGGCAATTGAAGTTTGCTATCCAATGCCTCATTGATGATGATGGCCAATACAACCCTAGGGCTCAAGCTTATGGACATGCTGCCATCTAAACACATTTGCATTAAACTTTGTTTTTCTTTGCACCTTAAAAGCTTAGTGTACTCTATTTTTACTTAATGAAATATTGTTTTGTGCCTTTTATCAATCTATGTTTGTGTCCTAATGCTTACTCTCGACAAAACAACGAATTTAATTGAGCCAAGCTTATCCTTCTAGTGTATCCAAATGTGATGATTGAAAACATGAAACAAGTCTCATTAATATGTTATTGATAAAAGTTGGTTGCTGAATGGAAATTCAAAAAAGGAAATTTTGGAGAAGGGGTCAACCCTGGGTAGCACAAGCGCTGAAGGCATAAGGGCAATGGAGTCAACACACAACAACTACTCCTAAGTTAGCACAAAGGCATCAAAACCACTATCAACTGCTCATCGATCAAAGAAAGGACTGGAGGCCATTTTCGGTCGATCATTTTTCTCGATCCCATATTATTCACTCAGACGATAGTCATCCCATTTGGGCCTTCATCTAAACCTTCTTTGACAAAACCCAAAAGTTTCCAGAGATGCTTGAATCAAAAGAGAAAATCAAAAGGCAAAACAAAAAAAAAAGAGGTAAAAGAAAAGGAAAGAAAAAACATGAAAAGAGTATGAAAAAAAGGGGGGGGGGCAAAAAGAACTAGGGGCAAATTCACTAAAGGACTCCAACATTGTCAAAGAATAATACTTCTCCCTTGTATGATCAATTGGGAACCAGCTTAACATGTATTTCATTTCATAAGTCATACATACAATCAAGAGACGAAGGGATGCCATCTATCAATCATTTCACATTGTCTTTGATCCACTAACCAATCCTCTGAACCTCTTCTTTGACTAAACCCCCTTTCTCAAGAGTCAGATGTCAAATGTTCAAATTCCCTTACAACAAGTCAGAAAAGGGAATAAAGTCAAAAGGAAAAACTAAGTCAGCAGAGTGCATTTGAAAAAAAAACAGAAAAAAAAAACTGGAACAGCTAAGCTAAATATCTGTTTTCGATTTCATCTTAACCCCACCTCATTCTTCACCCCAACAAAAATTCATCCTGGATCAAGAAAGATGTATGGCTCATGGCATTGAAAGACATGAAAAGCAATTCCCATCCAAAGGGAATAAAAAAAAAGAGAAAAATAAAGGAAAAGAAGAAAAAAAGTGCTAAAGGCCCAATTTGTCAATTCAAGCATCTGAAACCTATGTCAAAAGAATATTTGAGCCTCCAATCTTTCGATTCTGAACCATGTCCTAAGCGATGTTTCATCCCATCTAATAATACATCATCGATCTTTGAGAGATTAGCAAGTTAACCTTGGGCACACTTTTTTTCGCTGATAGCCCCCCCCCCACCAAATGAGAGAAAAAAAAAAGAAGAAGAAGAAACAAGAAGTTAGACCTAGAAACACTAAACTAGGGGCAAAAAGGGCAAAAAAAAGAAAAAGGGAAAGATGCATTTCAAACTCAGGGCAAGCATATCAAAGCACAAGAAGTACGATTCAACAAAGTTGTGAAGATTCAATCTCTGTGTGAAGGGGCAACTACCTCTTACTCGAACATTTTCTCGAAGTGAATTTCCAATTGGCATCTAACATTTCTAAGACACATATCTCTGAAACCAACAATGTTGCTATCATCAAATCTCACACCACATTAAGGGTAGGTCGGCTCTTTTGAGTGTCATTGTTTTGTCAGAAGTAAGCTATCACCTTTCACCTAATCCTTGTCAACCTCTTGTCATCATCTTCCCAACCAGCACCATACGCACTATCATTTTCTCCAGCTCAAATGTTTCAAAATGGCCAATCATCACAGGAAAAGAAGAAAAGGGTCCTCACCCATTTACCATGCTTTTTAAAACCATTCAGCTTCCAAATAATCATGTCATCTCCTGCACTATCAATGTTTGATCATCAAATCTATTCCAAAGTCCCTCATGGCATTAAAGTCCCTAGTGGCATCAAAGTCCCTCGTGGCATTAAAGTCCCTCGTGGCACCAAAGTCCCTTGTGGTATCAAAGTCTCTTGTGGCATTAAATTCCCTCGTGGCACCAATGTCCCTTGTGGCATCAAAGCCCCTCGTGGCATCAAAGTCCCTTGTGGCATTAAAGTCCCTTGTGGCACTAAAGTCCCTTGTGGCATTAAAGTCCTTCGTGCCACCAAAGTCCCTCGCAGCATCAAAGTCCCTTGTGGCACCAAAGTCCCTTGCGGCATCAAAGTCCCTTTTGGCAAAAAAGAAAAACTTCTTGCATCATGGCATAGAGAAAAACTCAATAGCATTCTTTTTTCTTACATCTAAAGCATTTAAAAATGTTGTTTTCAAATCATCCAAAAGTTTTCCAAAAAATCCAAAATCAATTAATAATCTTTCATCCCAACCATCCATCAAATTCAAAATTCTGGCATACACCTAAACCGAAGTTCTTTGCATCATCTTCATAATCCTTCTATGCAAGTGGCTTTTATCTAAATCCAAATGTCATTAATCACCCAACTTCCTTTCATTTACATCATCTAAATTTATCTACCTTCGGGCATAATCAAATATCATCAAAATCTCTCGCTTTGTGTGATCCGCCTTTGGGCATAATCGAATACCTATCAAATATCATCAAAATGTCTCACTTTGTGTGATCCACCTTTGGGCATAACCGAATACTCAACAAATATCATTGAAATCTCTCGCTTTGTGCAATTTGCCTTTGAGCATAATCGAATACCCATCAAATATCACCGAAATCTCTCGCTTTGTGTGATCCGTCTTCGGGCATAATCGAATACCCATCAAATATCGTTGAAATCTCTTACTTTGTACGGTCCACCTTCGGGCATAATCAAATACCATCAAATATCATCAAAATCTCTTGCTTTTTGCTATCCGCCTTCAGGCATAATCGAATACCCATCCAAATTCATCATAATCTCTCTAGCATAATCTCTTACCCATTGGAAACCATTGAAATCTATCACCTTGCATGGCTTGCCTTCGTGCAAAATTTTGGAGTCAATCAAAATAATTCACTTGGTATAATAAAAAAAAATCTCATGTGAGATACCTTCGAGCAAATCACTCAAAGAAAAGAAAAAACTTTCAGTTCGATCATTTCTAAAATCAATTGTAGAGTTCAAATATCTTTTGCCCTAAATGCATGGCAATATGTCCTAAAGCATAAAAAGCTTGGTGAGTTGTGACTAGACCACCTTATCCTCAAACGACCCTTATAAAATCTAAACCATTACTGGGGGCATTAGACTTACTTTAACATTAAACACTTTGCACCACACAGTTTTCATTGCTTGAATTATCGAAGTTTTAATGCGCAAGTAACTCATATCTGAAGGGATCTTATTACCTCTCAGAATGACAACACGCGCTATAACAATCACAAAACCTTTGTCAAGTTTTCAAAATGGTTTCCTAAAATGATTTCAACATCAAACATCAAAAATCAAAACCAGTAAAAAACCAAAAACAAAAATCAAAATCCATATTAAACTTCCACCAAATATTTTCAAAAATCAAAACCTGTAAAAACTCATATAAAAAGAAATTAAAACCAAATAACCGATTTCAAAAGTTAAAACACGTAAAAAACCCAAAAAAAAAATCAAAATCCTTTCAAAAAATCAAAACCCATCAAATATTTTCAAAATCAAAACCCATAAAAACCCAAAACAGAAATCAAAATCCATCAAGTGTTTTCAAAAATCAAAACCCCTAAAACCCCAAAACATAAATCAAAATCAATCAAAAAACAAAATTCACAATCCATAAAAACCCAAAACAAAAATCAAAATCAATCAAATATTTTCAAATTTAAAAAACATAGGACAAAAATCAAAATCAATTCCCAAACTCAAATCAAAAGACAAAATCCATAAAATATCTAATAACCAATTTCAAAAATTAAAACCCATAAACATTTAAATCAAAAGTCAAAAACAATCAAATATTTAAATCAAATAACCAACTTCAATAATCAAAACCCATAAAAATTTAAATCAAAAGTAAAAAACCATCAAATATTCAAATCAAATAACCAATTTCTAAAATCAAACGCATAAAATTTAAATCAAAAACCAAAGTCCATTTAAATCAAATAACTAAAACCTGCAAAAGTTCAAACCAAATAACTAATTTCAAAAATCAAAACCTGTATCAAAATTCAAAATTCATCAACTATTTAAATCAAAATCAAGACTTGTAAAAAAAACTCAAATCAAAAACCAAAATCCAAATTAACTTGGTAAAGTTCCATCAAACATTTGAATCAAACTATAAAGAAATCAAATCAAAATTTATAGGCTTTCATAAAATCATCCATTCAAATGCCACAACAAAAAAAGGTCAAACCCATACAAACTCATCCTATAGGCATCCAATAAATAACAAATTTGAAATCCATAAAAATTATAATAAAAAAAACTTAACAAACTTCATCCCATACTAAAAAAATTATCAAATCCTTCAAAACATATGCATGCATTAATAAAAAGTCAAACATCAACCAAGGCTAATTATTTTTGGGATGGCACCACTATGTTTTTCTTGTATTTGTTTGACAGTTGCAATTGCCTTCCAAGACTTGGGATGGCACAACACGTTCCAAGCAAAGGTTTTGCACTACATCAACTTCAACCTTGACTAAAGTTCCACCAGCAAAATCCCCTCCTCCAAACTCTTGGCCCTCACAAAAATCTTTGTGTGCTTCTTTTTCTTTTCCGTTCAGCAGTCTGCTACCTCCAACAAAGAGGGCAGCTGTTAATACCCAATTTTTGCTCAATTCATTCACTCTACATCTTTGTACCCTCCTCTTAGACCACAAAAACTCAGAAACACAACTAAACCAATAAGACAAATAACAATTCATAGGACAAATAACAACTTTTAGGTCAAAATTAACGTCCGATCAGACACCATCCCTAGACTTAGAAAACTATAACTTAGTTACACATTAGTTCTCATGTCTAAACTCCAAAGATCCACCGTTTATCATCCATTTCTAATGGCCCCGATATATACAACATTCAAACTCCAACTTCTCAAAACCAAATCCAACACACCCATCACCTCAAGACCACTAAGAAGCAATCAACTAGTGAATCCCATCACAAATCTACGATGATCAACTAAAAAACGTCAAGATCCCATTTTGATGGCCCTGAACGATTACAAAGGTTAACCATATCTTTCTCAGATCAGAACCATCCACTTGACTCCTCACACTAATCCATGCTTACCTACCAAACTGTAGCTCAAAATTCCCCTGTTTGACCCATCATTAAGCCTAGATCCTATTTCTACAAATCTCTTAGTTAGAGCTTACCATCCGTCATCCCAACTTCACATGACAAATCAGACCTTACCACTGTGTTGAAGACCTAGAAAACCCCAACACATCAAATTTCATGACTAAAAACCTCTGTTTGACCGTTGAAAAAGTAAGATTCCATTTCAGGCCCTTTTGTTGGTTGAAAAACCATAAGCTAAGACCATGATTTGAACTAAAACAATCAATCCACACCTTTGATCAAATCACTTCCGTTAGATTCAAGATGTTCAAGAGTGCCAACCCACCAAATTTCATCCAAAAATTCCTCCATTTGACCCTTCATCAAACAAAGATTATACTTTAGCAAATCTCATTGATCCAAACTTATCAACCATATAAATCTCAATCATCCTGACCCTATTTAACCAATCAGGCATCACCACTGTGTTCAAGGACCCAAAAAAAACCCCAGCACGCCAAATTTCACATCATAATTTATCTTTTTTACCGTTAAACTAAAAAGATACCATTTCGATGCACCAGATTAAATTGCCACGTCATCTTGCCCAACTTGAAGCCCTAAAAGTGTGATGGCTGATGCAGACTCATTCTTGACCCATTAGAACACATGGACTAATGAAACATAGCCTAATAGGCTTAAAAAGCTCAAAATACGAAACAGACCCTACTTGAGACCAAGAAAAGACAAAATAACATTTAAAAGTTCATCAAATTTACATTTTCTACCACCAACAGCCCCAAATACGAGACTGCCATGACAGACACACCCTTAGCTCCCATTAGCCACACAAAACCCATTAAAACCACCCCCAAATCTAAGAAAACGTTTTACCAAACAGGAAAGCTTGACTGGACACCTATTTCTTTGAAGAATCTTTACCTATTTGTAGGAAAAATCTCTGTGGAATCCCAAGCACTGTAGCTGAGCGAATTCAGACTCGACCCCCTCCCATTCTCTATAAATACTAATCTAATCCGAGCTCAAGGAGGGGGACTGAAGGGACAAAACCTAAGAGAGGTTCTTAGAGAAAGAAAAAGAGAGGAGGAGGGCAGTTTCCCAACTTCTATGATACACCCGTTCTGCTTATAATCCTGGAATCTTGAAAGCCAAGCACAAGCCTCACCCTCTATCTTCCAAACTTAACACCAGAAGCGCTCAACCCAGCTCCAGCCTAGCTTAAGAACTCATTGGAACTTCATTCTATCTAATCCTAGTTGTTGGAAAACTTTCAACAAGGTACATACAAAAAGGTGAGTCCATTTTCTAGTTTTTCTGGGTTGCTTGAGGTTCTGAAATGTTGGAGAACCATTCCTTCTTGATAGAGAATAGAGGCAAAGAAGCGAGGGTCTTAGGGAAATCAGTACCTAAGACTCGATAACATCACCTCAAAATTGGTCCTAGGAGAAGTTAAAAGAATGTTCCTCTGGATTTAAGAAATTCTTGCAACCATTTTTATTTTTCCTCGAAAGAAGCTGGGATTGAATAACTCTCGTATCGGGCTGCTAAAGCAGCTTGGAAAGATGGGTGCCTAATATCTTCCCTCTCTCAAACTGTGGGACCCGAAATCTCTTGGTTGTGTGCCTTTCACATGGAAAATGGAGTCCTATCAAATACTTAAATCGAGTTTTCAAACCCGAAAACAAGGGCCCATTTCCTCTAAAAAATGGGTGGCGACTCCAAATCTTTGAGCCGTCCATGAGCTTCTAGGAGCTCACACCAGGCAACCAATTTTAGGCACTAGCACTAATAATTTACTTCCCCTCTCTCTATATCTTTAATGGATATGAATAGCGCAGACCACAAAGTTTGTCACGATCTATAGTTTGCATAAGTGCTTGATGCTAAGTGACTTCCAACATTGTCCATCATACAACAAGTCTAGTGGTAAGAATATTCTTTTAATTAATTGTAACAATATGCATAAAAGTGTATGCATTCTTTCAATCAAATAATCATTGAATCATGAAAGCACATGCATCATTTCCATTATATGCATCACTAGAACATAAAAGTGCATGCATAAGATACTGGAGTTAATCTCTTAATACACTAACCAGACTACATAGCTACACATCCTGTACACATAGTTTAAAGAAAACTATATATACATTATGATCTGCAATATTATCCTTACAAGATTATCAATATGTTGTGATAATGCAATTACAACAAGTACACAAGACACCCATAGAAACAGTATTATGTTCCTCACAAAATCCTGCACACTTGAGGAGGGGTCTTCCTATTACACTATCTTCGTACCATATTTTCCTCCACCAAACAAATCATTAATCAAAACATAGAATCTTTCTAGTTTTCAAACACCCACTAACAATTCTATCAATAACACATCAATCACATTAACCTCACAACATATGCTTATTAATAAGCAGGGGGCTAAGCATTAAGAGTAGAAATTGTAAAATCACCAAACACATTCATCGCAACACACTTAATAAGTAAAAATTGCAGAATCACTAGACCCCATTCGTCATAGCTCAAAGCACACTCAGAAGAAAGGATAAGATAACTAATGCTTATAAGTAGGGGAATAGTGTAAGTACATGGAATTAACCATTGCGATGAAAGACATTTCCACTATTAGAACATAAATACAATCATGTGTCTATAAACTAGAACTACAAATACATAGTGTGCAGCAACACCAAAATTTGTGATGATGCTTACAACATCACACTTCCCTTCCAATAGCAAAATATTGCTCTAAATGCATACTCACAAAAGACACCCTTGTGATGACAACGGTGAAGTAAGAATATGACACCGTGAATACTAAAACATAGGAATCATAGCACATATTTGCAATTGCAACAGACACTATGCACTACCTTAAAAACCCTTTTCCAAGTCCAACATCACAAGATCTATTAAGGTAACATTACAACACCATGATACTCTCGCATCATAGCACTTTGACACTCTCACATCATGACATTGCAACTCTCTCACATCAAGGCACTTGCGATGTTGCTCTCAAACACTTAGGCTCTCTTGTAAGAGGGATCATGCCACATTGACAACAAGCAAACTTCTAGAAGGGGTTGTAGCTACAAACGTGCTCACATGAGGACTCTAAATATAAGAGTTCCAGATCCCGAGGTATTCTCATGGACATGTGGAAAAACCCCGGATTTCTTACTTGTTTACTACTTAACAAATTTTAACCACCTTTCTATAGTAAAAAAGCTTCATTGGTTTCTACCTTGCTTTCCTATCAAACCCTAGCCTTGTATCTATATAAATAGGAGAGGCTTAAAGCCTTCCAAGGAGGATGACACTCTTGGGCTCCTACATAAGACACCACCTTACAGCCCTAACCCTAGAATTTTTCTATAACCATCTTTCTCTCTCTTCTCCCTTCTTCGGACCTTCGGAGTCTAAACCATTACAATCGTGGAGTCCATGGTACTCACACCTCTCCTAGTTAATAAGCCATTAAATTCACAAATGTCAAAATGAATTAATTCTAGAAGTTGAGAATTTCTTTCAACACTTGGGAAAGGTGACAGGTTGTCGAAGCCCTCAAATTTAATTCTAGTCCCACCCTACGAATAAAATTGTAGTAACAGTGGTACCAGGTCGAATCCCACAGGGAGCCAGTAATTAATTTCTTAGCCAAATGCACAATTTAAAGAGTGGGAATTACAAATAATTAAATTTCTAAATTAAAATAACAATTAACACAAAATAGCAAATAACAATTAACAAGGAAAATTTCAGTCTTACCAAACTCTGATCCAAGGGTTCAATTTGAGTCAATTGATCACCGATCATAGGCTAAAAATAGCAATCTTGCAATTCAAGCATTTAACTTTTAGATTTATTAGGATAGCCATAATAAACCTTATACCTTCCTAATTTAGTTGACCAAACCCAGCATTCAATCAACACTTATCATTAACCGACTGGGCACGATAGCATTCCATATCAATTAATGATAGCAATAAATTCTATGAAAACAGTTAAACCAAAATAAAAATAATTGAGATAGCTGCAATTATAAAATTTTGTTCCGTTTATTCCCTTTAGGTTAAAACATGCCAACACATTGGTCAAAGGCTGTCACGAACAATTGACCCACAAAGATATTGACCTAATTGCTACTTGTACCACTATTCGTGACAATTATGGATCACCGAATCATGGATAGCCGTAGAAAGATCAATATTAATTAATTTGTCAGATTAATGAACATCAACTTGCATAAAAAATATGCACAAGAATAAACGAATACTTGAATTAAAGGCAAGAGTTTAAATTAAGCACATAACCTCACGGTGACATAATTGAACCAAAAATTCCCCTTGAATCAGAAAAGAGAAGCTCAGCCACTCATGGTTGTCATCTCCGTCGCTAAATTTTCTTCAAGAAATTAAAGGGGAATAAAGAGAAAATAAAGAAAAAGATGAAATTGTATTGAAAAGAGAGAGAGAGAAGTAGTTGGGCGGCTGTGCATATGAAACGTACGTATATCTTTTCCAGCAAAAGAGACCTATTCCTACTTATAAGGAGAAGTTTCCTAAATTTTAGGATCTTCCCTAAAAAAAATAATCTCTAAAGTTGAGTCATAAAACAAATAAAACACTTCTAAAAGAGTTGCCCACAAGATTAGGACACTTAATAGTTATTTCCTAATCCGAAAAGATAATAAAAGATTATGAAATCATCAACATATCGTTTCTTCTCTTGCAGGAATTCAGACTTGTAGCTTCCTTATGACGTGCCCGCGTTGTAACTATGTGCGATTCTGATCAGCAGGCAACTTCAGCACTCTTCATCCATTACAACGCGCCCACGTTGTAACTATTGTGAGACTCTTTTCAGCAACTACACAGCCCTTTTCGTCCTTCATTCTTTCCATCATATTAAACTCCAAATTATGCTTCAAATCCTCCCCTTTTAGCTCCAATTTGATTCAAGCCTTCAGATAAACAACATTAACACAATTATCATCACAACTACCTTAGATTACACAATTATTAACCAAAAACCCAAGGAAGACAAGCAAAATCACATGCAATTTGTCAATCTATCAAAGTCCCCCACACCTAGATAATGCTTGCCCTCAAGCATTCCACCTAACCACACTTAGACACCTCCCCAACCATTGACTCTAATTTTTTTTTTATTGAAATTTTTTCCCTTTTTCACATAACACAACTCTTAACACAATCCTAAACCTAACACAAAACCACGATAAAAGTTCACATGACTTAATAACCAAAATAACATTCAACATAGCAACTAAAACTAATAGTAATCCCTCCCCCACACCTAAATCATACATTGACCCCAATGTATGACAACACAAAACAACAAAAACAAAAAAAACAAAACAGAATGGACCAACACGAAAACACACAAGAACAAACAAGTAACACGAAAATAGAAGGGGAGGAAAAATTAACTTTGACCCCATGAAGCATACACCAAAGAAAATAAAGCTCCTATTGTGTACAAACACCAAAACTATCCTTCCTGCCTGAAAAATTATAAGCAAAAAAAAAAAGCAAAGTAGTGCTTATGTTATAACATGGGCATGTCATAACTGAAGAGAAATTCTGATGTTCTCTTTACTTAGCCTGCAAGATGGCAACGAAAAAAACTCAAATTTATTAAGAAAAACAAGGAAAACAAACTCGAAAAAAATTCAAAAACTTAATAAAAAATTGGGTTGCCTCCCAATAAGCGCAATTGTTTAACGTCGTTATGCTCGACGACCTTCTTTGCTTCCTTAATTTGATGAATAACGAGGAAGATCCAACGAAATGTCTACCAAGGAGGAGACATTTGCATCCTCATGGAACAACTTTAATCTATGCCCATTCACTTTGAAAACCATATTTGTATCGAGACTTTTGATCTCCACTGCATCATAAGGAAACATATTAGTAACAACAAATGGACCCATCCACCTAGAACGCAACTTACCTGGCATGAGTTTGAGTCGAGAATTATATAATAACACCTTTTGACCAACCATAAATTATTTCCTTAGAAGTAAATTATCATGAAACAACTTGGTCTTCTCCTTATAAATTCTCGAATTCTCATAGGCTTCTAACCGCAACTCCTCCAATTCTTGCAATTGGAGCTTTCTTGCCTTGCCAGCTTCTTCTATGTCCATATTGTAGCATTTGATTGTCCAATACATCTTATGCTCGATTTCAACTGGTAAATGACAAGATTTGCCAAAAAATAACCTATAAGGAGACATCCCTATTGGTGTTTTGTATGCGATTCGGTATGCCCAAAGTGCGTCATCTAGACGTAGGCTCCAATCCTTTCTACCTGGATTCACCATTTTCTCTAAAATGGACTTGACCTCTTGATTGGAAACCTCAGCTTGTCCATTTGTTTGGGGGTGATAGGCAGTGGCGACTCAGTGATGCACTCCATACTTTTTCAACAAGGCTTCAACGACTCTATTGCAGAAGTGGGTCCCTTGATCACTTATGATGGCTCGAGGAATACCAAACCTACTAAAAATGTTAGATTTGATAAAMCCTACAACACACTTAGAATCATCAGTTTTGGTGGCTTTTGCTTCCACTCATTTTGAGACATAATCAACTGCCAAAAGTATGTAAACAAAACTACAAGAGGAAGAAAAGGGTCCCATAAAATCAATACCCCAAACATCAAAAATTTTGCAAATAAGAATGGGAGTTTGGGGCATCTCATTTCTACAAGACAATGCACCTGTTCGTGGCATCTTTCACAATTTTTACAGAACAAGTATGCATCTTTAAATAAAGTTTCCCAATACAACCCACTATCTAAGACCTTCCTAGCAGTTCTTTTTGGCCCAAAAGGCCACCACAAGCATAATTATGACAAAAAATCAAAATAGACTTATATTCACTTCAAGTAATTCACAATATTAGCGTACCAAGGGACCATACCTTTTATTTGAAACAGTTGCTCATCAGGAAAAAACTCAGAGATAGGTAAAGAGTCTTCATCTTTTACCAACCTACTTAGATGGTCTGCCCCCAAATTTTCAGCTCCCTTTCGATCCTTGATCTCTAAATCAAACTCTTGGAGCAAAAGTGTCAACCTTATCAGCCTCGGCTTTGACTCCTTTTTCGCCAATAAGTATTTCAAGGCTGCATGATCAGAAAACACAATTACTTTAGAGCCAAGCAAATATGAGCGAAACTTATCTAAAGTAAAAACAATTGCTAATAGCTCCTTTTCGGTGGTTGTGTAGTTGCACTGTGCAACATTCAATGTCCTTGAAGCATAGTAAATGACATGACTCTTCCCATCAACCCGCTGACCTAGAACAACTCCTACAGCATAATTGCTCGCATCGCACATGATTTCAAAGGGCAAGTTCCAGTCAGGTGGTTGAATAATGGGTGGAATTGTTAGCAAATTCTTGAGCTTATCAAATGCTTCCTTGCATTCATCCCCAAAGTCAAAAGGCACATCTTTTTGAAGCAGTTTGGACAATGGTAGGGCAATTTTTGAAAAGTCCTTGAGAAACCTACAATAAAAACTTGCATGTCCAAGAAAAGCATGCACTTCTCTAACATTTGTAGGGTAAGGTAAGCTCACAATCAAATCGACCTTTGCCTTATCGACCTCTATTCCTCTAGCAGAAATAACATGTCCCAACACAATGCCTTCTTTCACCATAAAGTGACAGTTTTCATAATTCAAAACTAAATTAGTTTCAACACACCTATCCAAAATCTTACTCATATTATCTAAACAATCATCAATGCAATTCTCAATAAAGTTAGAAAATATACTTAACATGCACCTTTAAAAAGTACATGGAGTGTTGCACAGACCAAAAGGCATTTGTCTATAGGCGAAAGTGCCAAACGGGCAAGTAAAAGTAGTATTCTCTTGGTCCTCTTGAGCAATCACTAATTGATAGTAACCTGAAAAACCATCAAGAAAACAAAAGAATGCCTTACCAGTTAACCTTTCTAACATTTGATCTATGAAGGGTAAGGGGAAATGGTATTTTCTAGTGGCTAAATTAAGTTTCCGAAAATCAATCACCATATGCCACCCACTTTGTAACCTCATTGGAACCAGTTCATTATTTTGATTTCTTACCACAGTGTTCCCAATTTTCTTGGGTACAACATGTATCGAACTTACCCACTTACTATCCGAAATAGGATAGATTATCCCTTCATCTAACAACTTAAGGATTTCTTTCATTACCACTTCCTTCATTGTCGGGTTGAGCTTCCTTTGCGATTCTCTGACTGGCTTGGCATCATCTTCCAAAAGAATTCTATGCATGCAAATTGGCATCATCTTCAAAACCTTGATGAGCCGTGCCTCTTGATCATCAGTCAACCCTTTTGCAATGATCATTGGCAATGTTTCTTCATCACCCAAATAGGCATACTTACGGTGATTTGGCAAGGTCTTCAACTCTAACTTAGGAGCCTGCAAAATAGAAGGTAACAATTTCTTATGAGAAAACGATGATGGAATATTAGAATTTGTTAACCTTGACTCCAATATTGGCTCCGAAGCTTCATAGGATGAATCTAACTCTTCCTACATATCCAATTGTGCACTCAATTCGAGCTCCTCATTCATATCTTCTTCTTCAAAAATTTCCTACACAATTGAATAAACAATGTCAGCTGAACAAAATGAATGACATTCATTGGGGTACTTCATTGTTTAAAAAATGTTAAATTTAACAATCTTGCCGTCAAACTCGATGGAGAGAGTACCCTCAACCACATCTATTTTGGTTTTGGCCGTTTTCATAAATGGCTTGCCTAATAGAAGTGGAGCTGAATTTGTGATAGTGTCTTCCTCCATCTTCAAGATGTAAAAATCAACTGAAAATATTAGGTCATTAACCTGCACCAAAACATCTTCAACAATCCCCTCAGGGTAAGCGTTAGAATGGTCAGCTAATTGAATGACTACCCTAGTCTCCTTCAAAGGACCCAAATTCAAAGCACAATAGATTAAGTATGGCATGACATTGATAGATGCACCTAAATCTAGCATGACACGCTCAATTATTTTCTTGCCAATCACGCAAGGTAAAGTAAACATACCTGGATCAACACGCTTTTCTGGCAAGGTTCTCTTGATGACAGCTGACACATTCTCCCCAACCCTTACCTTCTCATCACCTCTCAGCTTCCTTTTGTTAGTGCACAACTCCTTCAAAAATTTTGCTTATTTCGGGATTTGCTTGATGGCATCTATCAAAGGAATATTTATCTCCACCTTCCTAAAGGTCTCCAAAACTTCTTGCTCGTACTCTTCTTTCTTAGATTTTTCCAACCTACTAAGAAAAGGTGGCACAATGGCATTAGAAATCATAGGTAAAGGGGAATCAAGCTTTACCTTATTGGAACTCTCAGTTGGATCTTGTTCTTCCTCTTCTTTCTTCTCTTCATCCACTTTCTTTGGTGAAGTAGGTTGTGACTGCAATTCCTCCCTTCTCAGCACCATTGCACTAGCACTCTCCTTGGGATTAACCATCGTCTGTGATGGTAGTTTTCTAGAGTTTTGCGCCTCCAACTTGCTAATGGATGTTGGCCCTTGTTTCCAGTTGGAATTGTTGAGTGTCAGTCGCTAGAGCCTTAACTATCTCATCTAAAGACATACCTGAACTTGAGGGTTGATTTTGGGCTTGGTTAAATGCTGGAATTGGAGGTTGTTTGTTGAAAGCTTGAGGCTGGAATCTCTGTGGCCCTCTTTGATTTCCATAGCTCATATTGGGATGATCCCTCCACCCAGGATTGTAATAGTTAGAATAGGGATCATATTTGCGTTGAGGTTGGCCAGGAAATCCTCCTACGACATTGACTTGTTGCATTGAATCATCTTGCAATGATGGGCACATGTCCGTAGGATGCCCAGGAATTGAGCATATGCCACAAAGCTTAGTCGTTTTTAATTGCCCTGCAGCCAATTGACGAACCAAAGCAGTTACATCAGAAATTTGACTTTCCATATTAGAATGGCTTACCTCATTAACACGTCTGATAGCTCCATCTGTTCTTGCTCCAAATTGTTGAGAATTCTCAGCCATGTTGGAAATCAATTGCCAAGCCGCCTCAGGTGTTTTGTTGACTAAGGCTCCTCCACTAGCTGCATCTACCATACTCCTATCCATAGGTTGGAGTCCTTCGTAGAAGTATTGGATTAAGAGCTGCTCTGGTATTTGGTGGTGTGGACAGTTAGCACAGAGTTGTTTGAACCTTTCCCAAAACTCAAATAGTGTCTCACCACTAGCCTGCCTTACCCCACAAATCTCTTTTCTAATATTTGCAGCTCGTGATGCAGGAAAGTACATATATAAAAACACCCTATTCATCTCATCCCATGTACGTATTGAACCAGGAAGAAGAATATATAATCAGTCATTTGCCTTATCTCGTAAAGTAAAAGGAAAAGCTATCAGTTTTACCTGTTCCTCAGTCATACCCTATGGTTTCATACTTGAATAGACAACATGGAACTCTTTAAGATGCTTGTGAGGGTCCTCGCTTGGAAAACCATGAAAAATAGGAAGCAATTGAATTAAACCTAATTTAAGTTCAAAAGCTTCCTCAAGAGTAGGATATACTTTGCACAAAGGCTGTTGATTCATGATTGGTGCAGCTAACTCCCTTAGTGTTCTTTCTCTCTCAGTCATCTTTTCTTCTTCTTCAAAAATAGATCTTTTACAAGTTGTCAAGTCAATATCGAAATTCACCCTTGGAGGTGAATGACCCTTCCTTTGCTTAGCCTCCCTTCTCAAACGACAGGTTGTCTTCTCAATTTCAGGAATATATTCTAGTTCACCTTTTTGAGAAGAACGAGTCATAAAAAAAAGAGGTTAGCACAAACGGAAGGCACGGAGCTAAGAAATTAAAATAGCTCCCCGGCAATGGCGCCAAAATTCTGACGGGTTGTCGAAGCCCTCAATTTGAGTCAATTGATCACCGATCATAGGCTAAAAATAGCAATCTTGCAATTCAAGCATTTAACTTTTAGATTTATTAGGATAGCCATAATAAACCTTATACCTTCCTAATTTAGTTGACCAAACCCAGCATTCAATCAACACTTATCATTAACCGATTGGGCACGATAGCGTTCCATATCAATTAATGATAGTGTTCCATATCAATTAATGTTTAAGGTGTAAGTGGGGGTTGATCAAGGTCATCGGATAGGTATCGGGTAGTTTTAATGGTAGATCTAGGGACTCTCGGGGTAAAAGTTGGGCTTTTTGGGTATTGGGGTGTTTCGGATAGGTTGGATGGGTCTAATAAGGTGTTTGGAGTAAATTAGGGTTCAGGCAACGAACCAAGAAAAAATCGAGTGCTGACATTGTGCAACATCAAGGTTCCGATAGAAATTTGATTTCTCATCACTCTAATGGTTGCAATTTTCAAACAACATGATCATTGGATGATCATCCTTCAGTGGTATCAGAGCTAAGTTTAACTTGGGACATTGAACTATGATAGACTAAATCTTTTGGATGCCCAAAATTTAAGATTTTATGCATATCGATTTAGACGATTTCATTCTTTTTTAAAGTTTTTATTTTTGTGTGTTTGATACCTTTTGGGCATAGGATCCGAGAAAATTAAAATAATTTCTCTTTGATTATAATGGGATTATGCTGTTTGAATCATTGGATGATTGCTTGAATGATCTCTCTTGTTCATAGTTCAAAATTAACATTGATTATTATTTTTGAATGGTTAAAATGCTAGTCAATTCCATTAAGATGTAATTATAATTTTCTTTTACTTTTCATTATATGAAATTGTATTAGGCTTCCCTTGTAAGCATAAGAATTAGGTTATTTCAATTTGTTGGAGGACCAAAGGACTGAAGCTTGCAAGAGGAGAAAACAAAAAAAGGAGAACAAGGATTGATGTGCACAAGAAGGTATTCTTGATGTGGCACATGGAGGAGATCACCATAGCCAATTCGTCCATGGTTTGGTGCAGCTGTGATTGTGCTTATTTGATGTGCTTTGTTGTACTTTTAATGCATTTTAATTAATAAAAACATCAGATCACACCATAGGATTTCCATGAAGTTACAACACAAACCCTAAATTGAGTGGCTAGGATTAACCCTAACACAAGCAGCGGATTCAAGCTGTCATGGTGGCAATATGTTGCAGCCATGAAAATCACTTTATTTTGTGATTTTCCAAAAATTAAATAAAGGGTTTGAGGTTCTGAAACTTCATGCAAATGAGGCTTAGACTTTAGTCATAAATAGGTTTGACTTAAAGCTATTTAACGGGCCCATTGTGTAATAATGTTAACTAGGTTGAGCCCATTTTACTTCTATGTTTTATTATGTAGTTTAACTGTTAACTTGTTGAATGTTTTGGATTCACCACATGGCATATTTATACTTTATGTGACTCTCCTAGATGTCATGGGTGGATGCACATCATCCCCATGATATTTTAAGATCATTGATT
The DNA here is from genome assembly GCF_000365185.1 of Nelumbo nucifera. Next base: position 585,519 of record NW_010729263.1, read on the forward strand.
GATCTCTCTTACTGAATTCACCCATGTTTGATTCCTTCCCAAGAGAGATCCCAATGTTGCAACTTTTCGCTGGACCAATAGGAAATCTAACTTTATGAAAGTGAGTGGGAGTCATTGAGTTTAAAAAAATCCCTAGACCAACTAGGGATTTGATTGCTTAGTTCCCTCATAAAAATATAAGTGCAGTGATAAGGGCAAATTTATGAATTTATCTCTAAAGGCCTTCCATTAATAGTGTGAAGGTGAGTTGATGTGGTAAGTGGAGATACACCCTAAAATAGGGCCATCTATTTAATTATTGATACTCTTGGATCACTTAATTGGATGATAGGAATCACATAGACTAATGAGAGGGGCCAATCCCAAATGGAAGACTGTCAAAATACCTTAGGGCCACAGATTTGATGGAAATGCACTTACTATTGGAAAGAACTAACCTATAAATAAAATTGGATCTTGTCTAATAGATGCCAAATAGGATGTTTATTGAGATAGATGAATAGTGTATTCTTCACAGAAACTAATGGGGTTATTAAGATAAAATATTTGGCCCATTGCACCTATGTGATTCCTCACATTCTCAAAGATATGAAAAGTATCTCCATCTCTAAAACTAAGGGAATTCTTTAGACCTTATACAAAGTATGTGGCCCCCTGAATGTAAGGACTAGAGGTGGATATGTTTACTTCATTACCTTCATTGATTATTGTTCTTGGTATGGGTACATGTACCTAATTCGATAGAAGTTTGAATCTTTTGAAAAGTTCAATGAATTCAAACATGAGGTTGAAAAGTAGTCAAGTAGGGAGATAAAAGCATTGCAATCAAATCGTAGTGGTGAGTATCTCTTAGATGAATTCAGGGATCACTTAAAGGATAATGGAATTATATAACAACTAACACCACCATCTACTCAGCTAAATGGTGTATCTGAAAGGAGAAATCTAAACTTATTAGATATGGTAAGGTCTCTCCTTGTATATTTAGAGCTACCATCTCTTTTCGAGGTTATGCATTAGAAACTACATTATACTTATTGAACCAGGTCCCAACCAAGTTAGTTTTAAATACTCCATATGAGCTTTGGATTGGAAAAAAGCCAAGTGTTAGACATTTGAAAATTTTGGATTGTCCATCACATGTCAAAAAGATAGGTGCTGATAAATTGGAATCTAGAACCAACAAGTGCTTATTTGTAGGCTACCCAAGGGATTCAATGGGTTACATGTTCTGCGATCCTAGTGAACAAAAGGTTTTTGTTAATCGAAATGCCCACTTTATGGAAGAAGATTACATCCTCAATGATTGACCTCGATATGAAATAGTCCTTAAAGAAGAAACATTTAACGCAGTAGGAGAGCTCCAATAACACCAGGTTAATGTGGATTCCACATTACTTAGAAGATTTAGTCGGGTGTCTAGACCACCTATCCAATATGCTATGATTAAGAAATGTACTTGATGGAAGTCGATGATAGTGAACTAGACTCTGTAACCTACATATAGGTAATGTTAGACATAGACTCTATGAAGTGGGTAGATGCTATGAAGGCTGAGATGGATTCAATGGCAACTAGTGGAGTCTAGACTCTTATAGATCAACACCTAGGGTTAAAGCAATATGTTGCAAATGAATATTCAAGAGGAAGAAGGGCCATGATGGTCAAGTTGAGACATACAAAACCCTATTACTAGTAAACAGGTATACTCCAAAAAAAGGAATCGATTATAACGAAACATTTTCACTCATGGTTGTGTTGAAGTCAATTAGGATATTGCAAGATATGGTTATACACTTTGACTATGAAATTTGTAAAATGGATGTCAAAAAAACATTCTTTAATGGAGATATTATTGAAGATATAGAGTCAGGAACACATGGTGTCTAAGCTAAAGAGGTTAATATATGGATTGAAGCAAGTTTCTAGGAGTTGGAACATTTAATTTTATTCGATGGTCAAATAGTTTAATTTCAAACAAATTTAGGATGAACATGTGTTTATGAGAAAACAATGAGAGACAAGTGGATGGTTCTATTCCCTTACACCAAGTCCTCCACCCACAGTGCATGGATTAGGGTGAGGAGTCAAGTGGATGGTTTTAATCTAAGAAAAATATGGTTAATCTTGGTAATCATTAAAAGCCATCAAAATGGGATCTTGATGTTTTTGCAGTTGGTTGTCGTAGATTTGTATTTGGATTTGCTAGTTAATTATTTCCTAGTAATCCTAAGGTAATTGATATGTTGGATTTGATTTTGGAGGGGTTGGAATTTAAATATCGCATAAATCAGGCAGTTAGAAGGGAAGTTGGCGTGATGAACAATAGAACTTTGTTAGTAATGAAAATTGATGTGTAACTAAGTTGTAGTTTTCCAAGTCTGGGGATGATGTCTGATCAGACGTTGATGTTGATTTCAAGATTCTTGTTCGTCTCGTGGATTATATCAAATGAGGGTATTTCAGGTTTTGAAAAGTGTCGAGTTAACCTGGTTGTGTTTCCAAGTTTTTGGGTCTAAGAGGAAGGTACAAAGAGGTAGGGTGAAGGGACCGAGCAAAAATTGGGTGATGACACCTGGGTAAATAACTTACCGAAAAACGAACATAGCGTTAGTACCAAGCCTTTGCGTGAGCCTTAATTGCATCTTCAACTCCCCTTCAACTTCTATTAAAACTTCCTTATAGTTTTCTACAACTCTTCCTTCCTTTTCTTCCACCACCCTCTCAAGTTATCTATTGTCTTTCATAAGACCCACACTGTTGCCTTACCTCCCTGCCTACAACTGGTTTTAGGCTACTTTCAAGTCTTTTGTTAACCATTTCATTGTATTTTTGGGGCCTACACACGCTATGTTGCTGCTTCGAAATCCAGGTTGGATGGGCTGTTCGAGTCATAGCCCAACCTGGCTTTTGGATGCATGTGATTCAAGCTGATTGCTCTTAATGATGTGTATTGTTCCTGCGGTTTAGTTTTTTGTTGCTTTGTTTACCAAAAAAGAAACAAGAAAAGCACAGCGTAATGTTCAAACAAAAGAAGGAAAATTAAAGAAAAGAGAAAACCAAGGAGTGGGTAAGTGGGAGATGAGCTTTATTTTTGTCTTTGATTCACTATGAGGCCAACTAGTCACTGCAGCGTTCTAGGGAGGTGTGCATTCATTTGTTGCAAATTGTTCATGATTACTTTATTTACAGTCTTTACATGCTTTTTATCATCATTCACTTCATATGAGAGGACCATTGGCACCTTCTAAAGATACTTCCTTGTCCTATAAGCCAGCAGCTAGCTACGAAGAAAGCTCGTTGGTAATCCCCAAAGGTCTCCAAAGAATGCAAGACCGAATGCTCATTGCTCATTGCTTCTTTCTCTCTCTCTCTCTCTCTCCACACCTTTAATTTTTGCTTCTTTATTTACTCTCTTTTCTCTTTATGTCTTTTTTACTACCTTCCATTCTCACATTCTTACCGTTGAAAAACTAAACCACTTCTCAAGTAGGCCTCAAGCGTTAACAATGATATAGAAATACTTATTCAATGTAAATCCCATGTGATAAGCAAGAGAAGGAATTTTGCAGGAGGTACTGATCAGGGTGCAGAAGGTACTGATCGTTCTCCCCTCATCAGTTTGTAATAGAATCCTTATCGGTTTTGTACAACCTTCTTCACAAAAGTTTCTGAAGAAGATATGTTCATAAGCGTAAGGGAAAGGAGCTTAATCCCTCTTCAGGTCCCACAACAACTCATATGAACAACTAAAAACAACAGTTAAGATGGGTTGATCAGAAATCATTCATTGATGTTTGGGTCTAGAAACTCTTACAAGGCATAGGTATCCATTACTATTTCATACCTGTTATTAATACATTTACATAAAGAGGGATAAGATGATGCATGGTCGACCTTCTAGGGTACCCTAAAGTGTGCATGGTATAATCTGGAAAGTGTCACCTTTTGCCAGCATGTCTTAGACAACAGTGCTTCTTTATTGAGAGAAAGAATGCAGAAGATGGCCAAGTTGTCACGTTTAAAGGCAAGGGTCATTGATCATGATTAGTAGCAGTAACAGTAATCTTACACTCTCTTGAATTCCTTCAGAAAATATAGCACAAGTATCCGTGTAAAGCCCACTGTTCATAGTATACAACACTGCCATAATGTTTACCTCTGTACGTAGTTAGATCTTGCTCTTAACGTCCCCAAATGTAGACGTAGGCCCATATGTTGATGAACTACTGATCTGAATATAATGGTGTAAGTGTGAGGGTGGACATATAACACGCAACAACCCGGTTTAACCCGTCCTGAGTCAGAACTGAACCATCTCGGTCCAACCAACGGAGCAATCCCGGCCTAGTCATGAATTAAGCATGTATGCTACTGGCTGACAACTGTCCACCTATAATGACATGACATAGTTGCCGGAAACTTTTCTTGAAAGCAATCTTGATTTCCGAATAGGGGGACCTTCGACTACTGCCACAACGTGCCCTTGCAAAAGGAACTGTACAGTGGATTCAAATTGCTGATATAAGGCTTATTGAAGAAAACACCAAGCCCTAGCTCATAAATAATAGGCTGGGTAACCGGTAGATGAAGAAAATTTTCAGTAAAAATCAGCTATTAAGGCTTTGTGAAGTAATTAGGGTTTCTGAGAAGGTGAGTCTTAAAAGATGATATGGCTTGGCCAAGTCATCAGTCAGTTTCATTGTGTTTTCCCAACCTTATGATATAAAGACATCTGCCAAAGTAGTCAAGATGTTGCTTTAGTAAAGAGTACTACTTGCCTTCTTTAAACACACTAGGCACCCTTTTATATTCCCTATTTTGCCTTGGACACTCCTTTTTGCGCTTGTGGAGACATAAAATATTATAATTAATCAAATGAATTTTGCAAGCTGTGACCACATCATAGGATTTGATCACATCCTTAAGAGAAAAAAAGAAAAATAAATCCTTAAGAGAGTTCGGCCACAAGATAGTGACCCTTCAAAAGGGGTTCAGCCCTTCAGTAATATAGATAGGGACACCTCACAAGGGCATCCCTTGTCCCAAAAATAGATGGTTGATCCTTGCCCATTCCATATTTAAGTCTTACGTGGGCCACAGAAAGAGAAAGAGAGGCAAGTTAATACAAGAGCACTCTTTTCCATGTGAAGAGGATTTTAGATTTTGCTGCTTTTTCTCTTTTCTAGTGCGGAATCAAAACACAAATCTCTTCTTTACTTTTTAGTCATTTAGTGCTCTCTTTAAGACTACCATCTTCTCTCAAAGCTATAAAACAAAATATGTGGGACACTGGTCCCATGGCTTTGGGGCAAGGAAGGGAGATGGAATAAAGTAGAAAAAACTTTAACGATTCTTTCTTTCATGCTCCATATCCGTGATGCAATATATTAAATTTACTGTGCATCATATAAATCATAATAATGATATAATAACACTCTCCAGCTTTTCCTTCTAACAACACATTTATAGGGGATATTTACTTTTTTTATAGACCCAAAACAAGATCTTTTGAACCGGTTGAACTCATCGCTCCCAAGATTATTCCCAAGATTATTGCTTTTTTATAACAGTTGCCGGTCAAAATGGACTGAGGGTAATACTATCAATTCACTCTTAAGCCGAGGTATTCTAAATAGTCTAAGGTTCGAGATGGTCGAGGATTAATAGGCCGGTGCTGCAAAGAGTGAAGGAGGATGTTAGAGGCCTCGGGTTGGTACCCAAGGTGGAGACTTCGATGCTCAAATTAATATGAGGGATATAAAGTAGATGAGGCCTGAGGTGAGGAATACTCAGACAAGACCATAAAATAGAGTAGGGATTCGCAAGTGCTTGTTCTTGAGTTCAAATTCCAATCCCCTACCTTGAGGGGGATTACCTTCTATTTATAGTTGAAGCCACCAGGAGGTAGGTGAGCTCGGACTGTCTGGATGTAGTCCATAAATGGGGAACGCGGTCATCCAAGGTCGCCAAGTGACACTGTGCCATTGGTCCAGGAATGTACGTCGAGCTCTGCTCTGCACGTGCCCTGATTGGGCCCGCTCTAAACACTGCCACCTAACACATGCCAACCTGCCATTGGGCACGGCCACATGTGCCTACATCAATTCAACATATTCTATCTCTCTCTCTCTCAATGTTATCAGGCTTCTAACAGACTGGACCAGATGGTCTGACCATCAAAAACCAAAAACCTGCAGTTAAAACTTAAAACAGTGTTTTTAGTTGCCGGTTCATAGAAATGTCGATATGGTCAAAATTGCCCCTACATGTGTTAATATGTGTTGTGCCTTCTAATATTTCCTGTTTCAAGTTTATTTTGATGTTATAAATAGTTTTAAAGACAATCTACAACTATTTTCAACCTTTTATTTTTTTTTCTTTCAACATTTTTAATTTGAATGAATCGAAGGGTTGAACTGGATGATTGAACCATTCCACATGGGAGACTCATTAACCGGTATGGTTCTCAATCAAGTCCCACCGTGACAACATCCTCCCTCTCCTAAGACATTTCTAAGCTAGAAGCAACAACATATATCAAGGTCTGGCTTTATGGTATAATTGTATATGGTACGACAAATATAGAAGAACAAATCCCTAGTACAATATAATAATCATTTTCCCTGTAATTTAAACCAACCTGTAGGCTGCGCCACTGCATGTAGATGGGGTCTCTGTACGCTGGCATTTTGATTTTCCAATTTAAACAGCGTACCCAAAAATTGAAAAGGGCATAACTTCTAGAAAAAGAAAAAGGATATGACATCTCAAAATTAGATATGTTTCTATCATGACAACTATGCCCTTCACTTTCGACATCATTCATACCCGTCATACCTGAATGAATATCACTCTTAATATTGATAAAATTCAATTTATCCATCAAATTCAAAACAACCCTCTTTAATGAATAGTGTCCTATGCCATAGTGTCATTCAAATCGTAGTTTGAGGGTATTGTTGTCATTGGGTTAAAGAAGAGAATCACTTTTTCTCCCCTAATCTAAACTTTAAATTTCTGTTATCCAATGTAGCGGCTTCTTTTTTCTTTTAAATTTACGCTTGTGTGGGTTTTAAAAAGGATTCATGCACTTCTTTTTTTTTTCTCTTCCTGCTTTATCTCAAGCTCAGGTTAAAGAAGTTTAAAGACTGAATGGACGGATAGTTGCTAAATCAATTAGAGCAGAACTCAGAGCTTCCTTTCATCTTATTAATCCCCTTCACCTCTCTTTGTAAAGAAAAAGAAGGGCTTGTCCTCTTCCTTGAATGTGAAGTCTCTACTTTGAAGATGCTTGATTTGCTAAACCCATACACACCTGAAGTTTCTGAGATTCCTCTTCCTTTCCCTTGCTTTTCTGTTAAATTCATGCTCAGCGAAGCACTTGAACGCTTCTCCTCTCTGAATTCGTCCAAACCCAGGTTCTGAAAATTGATCTTTACCAGAAAGAATTCTAAAAGAAATGCCCCCTTTGTTTGTTTTGGCACTGTTGTCCCTTCTGGGCACCTGCTCATCTTCTTCTCTTCTCAGTGATGCTATTGTTCTAGCCTCACTGAAAAAAGGATTCGAGTTCTCTAGTATAGCATTAAGCAGTTGGGACGTCTCGAATCCAAGCTCGGTCTGTCGATGGCTTGGAGTCCTGTGTGAGAAGGACAGGGTAGTTGCACTAGATTTAACAGACTTGAATCTCTATGGTTCCATTTCGCCATTGATTTCCAGTCTAGATCGGCTTGTTAACCTCTCTCTCGCAGGAAACAACTTCACAGGCAAGATTGAGATCAGTAATTTAACTAGTCTCCGGACTCTCAACATCTCAAACAATCAGTTCATTGGCGGCTTAGATTGGGATTACTCAAGCTTGGCAAACTTGGAGGTGTTTGATGCTTACAACAACAATTTCACTGCTCTTCTCCCACTTGGCATTCTAAGATGCAAGAAACTCAAGTACCTAGACCTTGGTGGGAATTTTTTCCATGGAGAAATCCCTGCAAGCTACGGCAATCTGATTGGGTTGGAATACCTATCACTTTCAGGAAATGACCTCCATGGAAAGATTCCAGGTGAGTTGGGCAATCTCACAAACATAAAACAGCTTTACTTGGGCTATTACAATATTTTTGAAGGTGGGATTCCAGTAGAGCTCGGTAATTTGATAAATCTAGTTCATTTGGATCTTTCCAGCTGTGAGCTAGATGGACAAATTCCAACCCAATTAGGAAATTTAAGGTTTCTCAACACCCTCTTTCTTCATGCCAATCTCCTATCAGGTTCGATTCCACGTCAGTTGGGCAACCTGACGAATTTGGTGTTTCTTGATCTTTCCAACAATGCACTCACAGGAGAGATCCCATTTGATTTCGCCAACCTGAGAGAGCTGAGTCTTCTGAACCTGTTCATGAACAGGTTACATGGGTCTATCCCCGATTTCATTGCGGACTTGCCGAATTTGGACACACTAGCTCTTTGGATGAACAATTTCACTGGTGTGATTCCTGAGAAACTCGGCCAAAATGGGAAACTTCAAGTGCTCGATCTGTCCACCAATAAGCTCACTGGAACCATCCCTCGAGGCCTCTGTTCCAGGAATCAGCTCAGGATACTGATACTCCTGAAAAATTTTCTCTTCGGCCAGATCCCAGAAGACTTGGGGACATGTTGGAGCCTCACCAGAGTAAGGTTGGGGCAAAATTACTTGAATGGTAGCATTCCCACTGGCTTCCTATACTTACCTGAGATCAATTTAGCAGAGTTACAGGACAACTATCTATCAGGAACTTTATCAGAGAACACGAACAGTAGCTCCATGCCAACTAAATTGGGTCAGTTGAACCTGTCTAACAATCTTCTTTCAGGGCCTCTACCGTCTTCCATTTCAAATTTCTCTTCCCTCCAAATCCTGTTACTCAGTGGAAACCAATTCTCAGGTCCAATCCCATCATTTGGGGACGTCTGCCAGGTTCTGAAAGTTGACCTCAGTCAGAACACACTCTCCCACCAAATCCCACCAGAGATTGGAAAATGTTCTCATCTAACCTATCTAGACCTCAGTCAGAACAACCTCTCTGGCCCCATCCCACCTGAAATTTCCAGTATTAATTTCTTGAATTATTTGAACCTGTCAAGGAATCACCTCAATCACACCATACCCAAGTCGATTGGGACCATGAAGAGCTTAACCGTTGCAGATTTCTCCTTCAATGATTTCTCAGGTAAGGTACCAGAATTTGGACAGTTTCTGTACTTCAAGTCCTCTGCATTTGCTGGCAACCCCCGACTCTGTGGCTCTCTCCTCAACAACCCGTGCAATTATACTACAATCATGATCAAACCCGGGAAAGCCCCTAGCGATTTCAAACTCATCTTTGCTCTTGCGCTTCTGATATGCTCCCTGGTGTTTGCCACCGCAGCGATTATCAAGGCCAAATCATTCAAGAGACGCAGTTCACATACATGGAAGATGACTGCATTCCAGAAACTGGAATTCACAGTCTCTGATGTGCTAGAATGCATGAAAGACAGCAATGTGATAGGACGGGGAGGAGCTGGGATTGTATATCTGGGTAAGATGCCAAACGGAGAGGAAATTGCAGTGAAGAAACTGCTAGGACTGGGCAATGCCAGCCATGACCATGGATTCAGGGCTGAAATTCAAACACTAGGCAATATTCGACACAGAAACATAGTGAGATTGTTAGCTTTCTGTTCGAATTCAGAGACCAACTTATTGGTATACGAATACATGAGGAATGGAAGCTTGGGAGAGGCTCTTCATGGGAAGAGAGGAGGCTTCTTGGGTTGGAATGTGAGGTACAAGATAGCCATTGAAGCTGCCAAGGGTCTGTGCTATCTACACCATGACTGTTCTCCTCTTATAGTCCATAGAGATGTCAAATCTAACAACATTCTTTTGAATTCGAGCTTTGAAGCCCATGTTGCTGATTTTGGTTTGGCTAAGTTCTTGGTCGACGGTGGTGCATCCGAATGCATGTCAGCAATTGCGGGCTCTTACGGCTACATTGCTCCTGGTATGTACATTACTCTCCTTTATCCTTTAATTCCAAAGCCCATTGTTCATTTCTTGCTCAAAATGGTTTCATGGGTCTGACTAGTCCAATTTTGAAGATTCCCTAATATGCCTATATTCAAGCGACTAACTTCTTTGGACCACTTTTGCGGTTCTTCCTCCAACTAGGTGGAAAAACGAAAAAAAAAATTATATCAGATGGTTGAACTTATCTCATTGTGTCAGTTAAACTCCCAAGGTTCCGAACTTTTTTTGGTATTTGGTGTTATGCATCATTAACAATTTCCTTCTAACCCTTTTTTCTCCAAAGTGCTGATTGGGAGATTTGATTCTGCGTCAATGCTGAAGCAAACCAACTAATACCACCAACAACCAAGCCCTCAATTGATGAAGATCTCGACCTTAGGACTGTCAATGCATTGGTTTTTCTCAGCTGCCCAAACTAAACCGAATCAAGTATGTCAGTTCTGATTTCAAGATTTTGTATAATTGGTCAATTCCAGTTTTTGTCTGTTGTGAACCAATTCAGACCCAGCCAATATATATATATACATATATATAAGGTTTCTTCAAATTTAACATATTTTATGTTTGAAATGATAAATTTGATAAAAAATATATAAGATAATAGTAGTTGAAAATAATAAAACCATATACAATATATAATTTAGTATTTTACTATCGTTTTTATTAAGGCTATATTATTAAAATTTATGTTTTAAGTTATTATTTAGAAAAAGAAATATAATTTTCAGTATACCCAAATATTAATCAAGATGGTTCCGGATATATGATTTTGTCCTAATCTGTTTAGGACTGAGAACACCCGGACCCAATCCGTTAGCAGCCCTACCTGACCCGAGTCATTCCCGCCATAACGAAAGTAAAGTCTTATTACTTTATTAGGCCTAATTGACCGGATCAGGAAACCCATTTTGCAATTAGGGTAGAAGGGCCATACCGTGAAAATGGACGGTGAATAAGGCTCAGAGAAAAATTGTCTCTACAGTTCGACTGTCTGCCGGTACTTTGCTCTCTGCAGCAAAGAGATTTTGGCACCACCCGTGATTTTTGTAGAGATCATAAATACCCTTTTCTTATTTGGCGAGATGAGGTCAAAAACAGTAAAACACGCCGCGTTTACGATGCCACTGCCACATATTTCCGTGCCGGAAGCTAAGAGTCCGATTGGAATTTGAGTCAATCTGACATGCAGATTCTGAAACCGATGCAATGTAACAGTCTAACTTATCGTGCTTCGTGAAAGCGACTCGACAGGCCTAAATAACATTATTAAGCATACTTTTGGGTTTGTGTGAATTATCAAGGAAATGAAAAATAAAAGAGTAGATATGTATTTGCCCACTTTATTGGGATCCTAAGATTTGTGTACCCCTTCGGATTTATGTTCCGAATTGAACCTTTAAGCACTCCGGTTCATAAAGTTTTGAGCTGAACCGGCAATAGTTTAGTTATTTATTGTTCATTGTTTGGTTCAGACTAGTAGGTTGGTTAAGTGGTTGAGTCAGTCTTAATTGGAAATTCAGGTGGTTGTATCCGACCACTGTCAGACCCGATCAATTGATACTGTACTATTGCAATTTGTAAATAGTGGTATATCTGTCTAACATTTGTAAATAGATATCCGTATAACCTAGGGCCTTTTTGTGAGGATTGCCTGAAGATATATAGCTAAGCTGGCTCAGCCACTTTGAAACGCTGCAGGTAAGTTACTCAAAAGGGTTTAAGAAGACAGCCCTTCACTTCAAATGGCTGAATGATACCTGTTTTTGGACACTCGGGATTTTTCAGTGAACTTAGCTTATCAGCTGTTTGTGTGGGGCTTACCTTGAAAAGCCAAAAGCTGCTGTGCTTCAGCCCTCTCAATTGGGTACCGAGTTTTGGATATAGAATAGCTTGTTGATTGGGTAATTTGTTGACCTCACCTGACCCATTTCCAAGAGTTAAAATTTGATTTTGTTAGTGTGGAGTTTTTATTTTTATTCGTTCTTTCATCTCTTAGGGTGGAAATTACTTAACAACTACACCGAAACACAGCTCTAATGCACCAAATTCTAGTTATTCTTTCTCGTAGTGCGTAGTGTTAAGAGATCATGTTTTTGGCAATGGCTAACACTGAGAATTATTTGATGATGCACAGAATATGCCTACACCCTCAAGGTTGATGAAAAGAGTGATGTCTATAGCTTTGGAGTTGTCCTTCTCGAGCTCATCACCGGGCGTCGGCCGGTGGGTGATTTTGAGGAAGGTGTGGATATAGTCCAATGGGCCAAGAGGTCAACCAATTGCAGAAAAGAAGAAGTCATTCGGATCATTGATCCAAGATTAACAGGAGTTCCAATCGATGAAGCGATGCATGTCTTCTTCATTGCCATGCTATGCGTTCAGGAGAACAGCGTCGAACGACCAACAATGAGAGAGGTGGTGCAAATGCTGTCGGAGTTCTTGCACCATATTATCCAGTATCAATCTTCTTCTCCTGTCCCTCTGCAACCAAATAACCCTGAGAAGGAGAAAGAGTTCTCTAAGATCCCACCTGATCTCTTGATTTAAGAAACTTGAATTTCAAAGCATTGAAGATTAGTTACACTTATTCTGCCTTCAGAAAGGGCTTGGTTTTATTATAGCCTTGCAAAGTTGCAAAATCCTCAACCTGAAATTTCTTGATAAGTCTACCTTTTTTCCTTGTTGAAGTCTATCTATTGGAGATATGCTGGCCAAAAAGATGTGGGAATAATTGGTTGGTGGTGGGGAATAGTTCCAACTTGTTAAGGGAGAATTTCTATTTCAAGCTGTGGGCCTGCAGACCTAATGGGTCATGCATGATCTTTGTATCATAATATAATATATACACATTTTATCAATGGCTTTGTACCTCATTTCATTTTCTTTTATTTGTTTAAACTAGCTAATAGCCACCCCGTACTAAGGACAGGGCAACCATACCCATTTTTTAGTTTGAGATCCACTACTCATGAGATAAATTTGGCTTTGATTTTCCAATTTAATTTAGGAGATTAAATTAGGTTTGTTTTCTAATTAATGGCTCATTTTTTTTTAAAAACAACTAGAATATTTAAATGTTGATTCTTTTATTTGACTCAAGAAATTATATTAGAAAGTTTGTCATTATTAACATAAACCCCACACTAGAGTTGGGGTAACCATGTTTTAGATGCTCTTTTAATAGAGGGTGTTGATATAAACCTCAAAAACAATAGTGAGGTTTTTCTTTGGTATCTAACTTTTGATGAAGAGGTCTTTCTTTGGTATCTAAATAAACCCTTTGAGCCTTTGCAGGAACCATTTCTTTGGTATCTAACTTTTAATGAACAGATTTTTCTTTGGATCATTTTGCCCTTAAATTTAGAGGATCATTAGACTCAACTTTTCTCTTCTTTTTCCCTTTTTTTTGGCCAACCCATTCAGGTCTATGTGCTAATTACCAATTTCTCATGGATTGAGGAGGACTTCTGACTAGGACAAAACGTGGCTTAGGACAAGGGTTCTGAAACAAGGGATAAAAGGCTCAAGAAACTTAAACTATGATGGGTATCAGATGCTTGAATCAATTTATAGGGATTTATTCAAAATTATGCTCTTGTACTCTTATTTTTCTTCAATCAAACTCTCGCAATCATAAATGAAACAAAGTGCTCTTCATGTCTTTAAGTACTATGGGTCATGCACCCAGGTGATCAAGGAGGACTTTATTACAAGACGAAATGTAAATAGGTGAGGTTAAAATAAAAACCTAAGAACGGATGTCGCTACAGAACAATATCTCATTAGTTTGATCATCACATTTACCCCAGTTTTTTTTTCTTTTTTGCTCTTCTCTTCATTCTTTGTAGCAATTGGTTGCCCCAGTTTTTGTTTGATGCTTCATTTTCTTTTCTCTCTCTTTTTTTTTTCAATTATGCACACTAAACCCAAATTTTCTATTCATTTCATCTTCTCTCTTCCTTTTGTTCTTCCCAAGAAACTTGTTATGATTTGCATGCATAATTGAGCATATGACATCCGCCTCCTAGGAAGGTTTATTTAAAGGAATAGTTCCTGTAAAGGCTCAAAGGGATGACTAGCAAAATTATATTAATAATGACTAACTTTCTAATATAATTTCTTGAGTCAAATAAAAGAATCAACATATAAATATTCTAATTATTTAAAAAAAAAGAGCCATTAATTAGAAATCAAACCTAATTTAATCTCCTAAGTTAAATTGGAAAATCAAAGCCAAATTTATCTCATGAGTAGTGGATCTCAAACTAAAAAATGGGTATGGTTGCCCTGTCCTTAGTACAGGGTGGTTATTAGCTAGTTTAAACAAATAAAAGAAAATGAAATGAGGTACAAAGCCATTGATAAAATGTGTAAATATTATATTATGACACAAAGATCATGCATGACCCATTAGGTCTACAGGCAGCTTGAAATAGATTTTCTCCCTTAACAAGTTGGAACTATTCCCCACCACCAACCAATTATTCCCACATCTTTTTTGCCAGTATATCTCCAATATAGATAGACTTCAACAAGAAAAAAAAAAAGTAAACTTATCAAGAAATTTTAGGTTGAGGACTTTGCAACTTTGCAAGGCTATAATAAAACCAAGCCCTTTCTAAAGGCAGCATAAGTGTAACTAATCTTCAATGCTTTGAAATTCATGTTTCTTAAATGAAAGAGATCAGGTGGAATCTTAGAGAACTCTTTCTCCTTCTCAAGGTTATTTGGTTGCAGAGGGACAGGGGAAGAAGATTGATACTAGATAATATGGTGCAAGAACTTCGACAGCATTTGGATCACCTCTCTCATTGTTGGTCGTTCGACGCTGTTCTCCTGAACGCATAGCATGGCAATGAAGACATGCATTGCTTTATCGATTGGAACTTCAGTTAATCTTGGATCAATGATCCGAATGGCTTCTTCTTTTCTGCAATTGGTTGATCTCTTAGCCCATTGGACTATATCCACACCTTCCTCAAAATCACCCACCAACCAAAGAAAAATCTAGGGGTTTATGTCATTTGCTAAATCTCAAAGGATTAGCCAAAAAAAAGGGAAAAGAAGAGAAAAGTCGAGTCTAGTGATCCTCTAAATCTAGGGGCAAAATGGTCCAAAGAAATCTCATCATCAAAAGTTAGATACCAAAGAAAAATCTCTTCATCAAAAATTTCATCTTCTCTTTTCCTTTTGTCCTTCCCAAGAAACTTGTTGAGATTTGCATGCATAATTGAGCATATGGCATCCGCCTCCTAGGAAGGTTTATTTAAAGGAATGGTTCCTATAAAGGCTCAAAGGGATGACTAGCGAAATAAAGAGGGTTTGACAAAAATGGATAAAGCAATCAACCGAAAGAGAGCCTCCCATCATTTCTCCATCAAATGCATAACCAATAGGAAAGAACTATATGTCGAGCACAATTTGAGTTCCACTGACTCAGGGGTAGTTATCTCATTTGACATCTTCAAGATTTGAATGTTCTGAGATTACTTGAATGAGAGTGATTCTTTTTCTCTTTTCTTCTCCTTTTATTTGTTCCCTTTTTCTCTCTTTCTTTTTTAACTTTTTCTAGCCCTTTGGAAAGAAGCATCATGGGAATTTGCTTGGTTTGACAAAAAAGGTCTAGTGAAATCAGCTCAACGGGCTAACTAGCAGTATTGATAGTGGTAAGGGGTTTGAGATAAACAAAAACAACCAATAATGGCCTCTAGTCCTTTCCTTGATCAATCAGCAATACGCTAGGTTAATATAATGCTTGTGTTCTGTATTGGCTCAGGAAATAGATCAAAAGGAGTGCATACCCCATCACAATGACTTCAACCTTATGGTTGGGAATGGATATTGCTATTTTGAACTGATAGGATTACCCCTATTTCCTNTTCAGGGCTGAAATTCAAACACTAGGCAATATTCGACACAGAAACATAGTGAGATTGTTAGCTTTCTGTTCGAATTCAGAGACCAACTTATTGGTATACGAATACATGAGGAATGGAAGCTTGGGAGAGGCTCTTCATGGGAAGAGAGGAGGCTTCTTGGGTTGGAATGTGAGGTACAAGATAGCCATTGAAGCTGCCAAGGGTCTGTGCTATCTACACCATGACTGTTCTCCTCTTATAGTCCATAGAGATGTCAAATCTAACAACATTCTTTTGAATTCGAGCTTTGAAGCCCATGTTGCTGATTTTGGTTTGGCTAAGTTCTTGGTCGACGGTGGTGCATCCGAATGCATGTCAGCAATTGCGGGCTCTTACGGCTACATTGCTCCTGGTATGTACATTACTCTCCTTTATCCTTTAATTCCAAAGCCCATTGTTCATTTCTTGCTCAAAATGGTTTCATGGGTCTGACTAGTCCAATTTTGAAGATTCCCTAATATGCCTATATTCAAGCGACTAACTTCTTTGGACCACTTTTGCGGTTCTTCCTCCAACTAGGTGGAAAAACGAAAAAAAAAATTATATCAGATGGTTGAACTTATCTCATTGTGTCAGTTAAACTCCCAAGGTTCCGAACTTTTTTTGGTATTTGGTGTTATGCATCATTAACAATTTCCTTCTAACCCTTTTTTCTCCAAAGTGCTGATTGGGAGATTTGATTCTGCGTCAATGCTGAAGCAAACCAACTAATACCACCAACAACCAAGCCCTCAATTGATGAAGATCTCGACCTTAGGACTGTCAATGCATTGGTTTTTCTCAGCTGCCCAAACTAAACCGAATCAAGTATGTCAGTTCTGATTTCAAGATTTTGTATAATTGGTCAATTCCAGTTTTTGTCTGTTGTGAACCAATTCAGACCCAGCCAATATATATATATACATATATATAAGGTTTCTTCAAATTTAACATATTTTATGTTTGAAATGATAAATTTGATAAAAAATATATAAGATAATAGTAGTTGAAAATAATAAAACCATATACAATATATAATTTAGTATTTTACTATCGTTTTTATTAAGGCTATATTATTAAAATTTATGTTTTAAGTTATTATTTAGAAAAAGAAATATAATTTTCAGTATACCCAAATATTAATCAAGATGGTTCCGGATATATGATTTTGTCCTAATCTGTTTAGGACTGAGAACACCCGGACCCAATCCGTTAGCAGCCCTACCTGACCCGAGTCATTCCCGCCATAACGAAAGTAAAGTCTTATTACTTTATTAGGCCTAATTGACCGGATCAGGAAACCCATTTTGCAATTAGGGTAGAAGGGCCATACCGTGAAAATGGACGGTGAATAAGGCTCAGAGAAAAATTGTCTCTACAGTTCGACTGTCTGCCGGTACTTTGCTCTCTGCAGCAAAGAGATTTTGGCACCACCCGTGATTTTTGTAGAGATCATAAATACCCTTTTCTTATTTGGCGAGATGAGGTCAAAAACAGTAAAACACGCCGCGTTTACGATGCCACTGCCACATATTTCCGTGCCGGAAGCTAAGAGTCCGATTGGAATTTGAGTCAATCTGACATGCAGATTCTGAAACCGATGCAATGTAACAGTCTAACTTATCGTGCTTCGTGAAAGCGACTCGACAGGCCTAAATAACATTATTAAGCATACTTTTGGGTTTGTGTGAATTATCAAGGAAATGAAAAATAAAAGAGTAGATATGTATTTGCCCACTTTATTGGGATCCTAAGATTTGTGTACCCCTTCGGATTTATGTTCCGAATTGAACCTTTAAGCACTCCGGTTCATAAAGTTTTGAGCTGAACCGGCAATAGTTTAGTTATTTATTGTTCATTGTTTGGTTCAGACTAGTAGGTTGGTTAAGTGGTTGAGTCAGTCTTAATTGGAAATTCAGGTGGTTGTATCCGACCACTGTCAGACCCGATCAATTGATACTGTACTATTGCAATTTGTAAATAGTGGTATATCTGTCTAACATTTGTAAATAGATATCCGTATAACCTAGGGCCTTTTTGTGAGGATTGCCTGAAGATATATAGCTAAGCTGGCTCAGCCACTTTGAAACGCTGCAGGTAAGTTACTCAAAAGGGTTTAAGAAGACAGCCCTTCACTTCAAATGGCTGAATGATACCTGTTTTTGGACACTCGGGATTTTTCAGTGAACTTAGCTTATCAGCTGTTTGTGTGGGGCTTACCTTGAAAAGCCAAAAGCTGCTGTGCTTCAGCCCTCTCAATTGGGTACCGAGTTTTGGATATAGAATAGCTTGTTGATTGGGTAATTTGTTGACCTCACCTGACCCATTTCCAAGAGTTAAAATTTGATTTTGTTAGTGTGGAGTTTTTATTTTTATTCGTTCTTTCATCTCTTAGGGTGGAAATTACTTAACAACTACACCGAAACACAGCTCTAATGCACCAAATTCTAGTTATTCTTTCTCGTAGTGCGTAGTGTTAAGAGATCATGTTTTTGGCAATGGCTAACACTGAGAATTATTTGATGATGCACAGAATATGCCTACACCCTCAAGGTTGATGAAAAGAGTGATGTCTATAGCTTTGGAGTTGTCCTTCTCGAGCTCATCACCGGGCGTCGGCCGGTGGGTGATTTTGAGGAAGGTGTGGATATAGTCCAATGGGCCAAGAGGTCAACCAATTGCAGAAAAGAAGAAGTCATTCGGATCATTGATCCAAGATTAACAGGAGTTCCAATCGATGAAGCGATGCATGTCTTCTTCATTGCCATGCTATGCGTTCAGGAGAACAGCGTCGAACGACCAACAATGAGAGAGGTGGTGCAAATGCTGTCGGAGTTCTTGCACCATATTATCCAGTATCAATCTTCTTCTCCTGTCCCTCTGCAACCAAATAACCCTGAGAAGGAGAAAGAGTTCTCTAAGATCCCACCTGATCTCTTGATTTAAGAAACTTGAATTTCAAAGCATTGAAGATTAGTTACACTTATTCTGCCTTCAGAAAGGGCTTGGTTTTATTATAGCCTTGCAAAGTTGCAAAATCCTCAACCTGAAATTTCTTGATAAGTCTACCTTTTTTCCTTGTTGAAGTCTATCTATTGGAGATATGCTGGCCAAAAAGATGTGGGAATAATTGGTTGGTGGTGGGGAATAGTTCCAACTTGTTAAGGGAGAATTTCTATTTCAAGCTGTGGGCCTGCAGACCTAATGGGTCATGCATGATCTTTGTATCATAATATAATATATACACATTTTATCAATGGCTTTGTACCTCATTTCATTTTCTTTTATTTGTTTAAACTAGCTAATAGCCACCCCGTACTAAGGACAGGGCAACCATACCCATTTTTTAGTTTGAGATCCACTACTCATGAGATAAATTTGGCTTTGATTTTCCAATTTAATTTAGGAGATTAAATTAGGTTTGTTTTCTAATTAATGGCTCATTTTTTTTTAAAAACAACTAGAATATTTAAATGTTGATTCTTTTATTTGACTCAAGAAATTATATTAGAAAGTTTGTCATTATTAACATAAACCCCACACTAGAGTTGGGGTAACCATGTTTTAGATGCTCTTTTAATAGAGGGTGTTGATATAAACCTCAAAAACAATAGTGAGGTTTTTCTTTGGTATCTAACTTTTGATGAAGAGGTCTTTCTTTGGTATCTAAATAAACCCTTTGAGCCTTTGCAGGAACCATTTCTTTGGTATCTAACTTTTAATGAACAGATTTTTCTTTGGATCATTTTGCCCTTAAATTTAGAGGATCATTAGACTCAACTTTTCTCTTCTTTTTCCCTTTTTTTTGGCCAACCCATTCAGGTCTATGTGCTAATTACCAATTTCTCATGGATTGAGGAGGACTTCTGACTAGGACAAAACGTGGCTTAGGACAAGGGTTCTGAAACAAGGGATAAAAGGCTCAAGAAACTTAAACTATGATGGGTATCAGATGCTTGAATCAATTTATAGGGATTTATTCAAAATTATGCTCTTGTACTCTTATTTTTCTTCAATCAAACTCTCGCAATCATAAATGAAACAAAGTGCTCTTCATGTCTTTAAGTACTATGGGTCATGCACCCAGGTGATCAAGGAGGACTTTATTACAAGACGAAATGTAAATAGGTGAGGTTAAAATAAAAACCTAAGAACGGATGTCGCTACAGAACAATATCTCATTAGTTTGATCATCACATTTACCCCAGTTTTTTTTTCTTTTTTGCTCTTCTCTTCATTCTTTGTAGCAATTGGTTGCCCCAGTTTTTGTTTGATGCTTCATTTTCTTTTCTCTCTCTTTTTTTTTTCAATTATGCACACTAAACCCAAATTTTCTATTCATTTCATCTTCTCTCTTCCTTTTGTTCTTCCCAAGAAACTTGTTATGATTTGCATGCATAATTGAGCATATGACATCCGCCTCCTAGGAAGGTTTATTTAAAGGAATAGTTCCTGTAAAGGCTCAAAGGGATGACTAGCAAAATTATATTAATAATGACTAACTTTCTAATATAATTTCTTGAGTCAAATAAAAGAATCAACATATAAATATTCTAATTATTTAAAAAAAAAGAGCCATTAATTAGAAATCAAACCTAATTTAATCTCCTAAGTTAAATTGGAAAATCAAAGCCAAATTTATCTCATGAGTAGTGGATCTCAAACTAAAAAATGGGTATGGTTGCCCTGTCCTTAGTACAGGGTGGTTATTAGCTAGTTTAAACAAATAAAAGAAAATGAAATGAGGTACAAAGCCATTGATAAAATGTGTAAATATTATATTATGACACAAAGATCATGCATGACCCATTAGGTCTACAGGCAGCTTGAAATAGATTTTCTCCCTTAACAAGTTGGAACTATTCCCCACCACCAACCAATTATTCCCACATCTTTTTTGCCAGTATATCTCCAATATAGATAGACTTCAACAAGAAAAAAAAAAAGTAAACTTATCAAGAAATTTTAGGTTGAGGACTTTGCAACTTTGCAAGGCTATAATAAAACCAAGCCCTTTCTAAAGGCAGCATAAGTGTAACTAATCTTCAATGCTTTGAAATTCATGTTTCTTAAATGAAAGAGATCAGGTGGAATCTTAGAGAACTCTTTCTCCTTCTCAAGGTTATTTGGTTGCAGAGGGACAGGGGAAGAAGATTGATACTAGATAATATGGTGCAAGAACTTCGACAGCATTTGGATCACCTCTCTCATTGTTGGTCGTTCGACGCTGTTCTCCTGAACGCATAGCATGGCAATGAAGACATGCATTGCTTTATCGATTGGAACTTCAGTTAATCTTGGATCAATGATCCGAATGGCTTCTTCTTTTCTGCAATTGGTTGATCTCTTAGCCCATTGGACTATATCCACACCTTCCTCAAAATCACCCACCAACCAAAGAAAAATCTAGGGGTTTATGTCATTTGCTAAATCTCAAAGGATTAGCCAAAAAAAAGGGAAAAGAAGAGAAAAGTCGAGTCTAGTGATCCTCTAAATCTAGGGGCAAAATGGTCCAAAGAAATCTCATCATCAAAAGTTAGATACCAAAGAAAAATCTCTTCATCAAAAATTTCATCTTCTCTTTTCCTTTTGTCCTTCCCAAGAAACTTGTTGAGATTTGCATGCATAATTGAGCATATGGCATCCGCCTCCTAGGAAGGTTTATTTAAAGGAATGGTTCCTATAAAGGCTCAAAGGGATGACTAGCGAAATAAAGAGGGTTTGACAAAAATGGATAAAGCAATCAACCGAAAGAGAGCCTCCCATCATTTCTCCATCAAATGCATAACCAATAGGAAAGAACTATATGTCGAGCACAATTTGAGTTCCACTGACTCAGGGGTAGTTATCTCATTTGACATCTTCAAGATTTGAATGTTCTGAGATTACTTGAATGAGAGTGATTCTTTTTCTCTTTTCTTCTCCTTTTATTTGTTCCCTTTTTCTCTCTTTCTTTTTTAACTTTTTCTAGCCCTTTGGAAAGAAGCATCATGGGAATTTGCTTGGTTTGACAAAAAAGGTCTAGTGAAATCAGCTCAACGGGCTAACTAGCAGTATTGATAGTGGTAAGGGGTTTGAGATAAACAAAAACAACCAATAATGGCCTCTAGTCCTTTCCTTGATCAATCAGCAATACGCTAGGTTAATATAATGCTTGTGTTCTGTATTGGCTCAGGAAATAGATCAAAAGGAGTACCTATCAATGATGCATTTATTTATGGATATGGTTGAGAATGGATTTTTGAATTGTGAGGTTAACCCCCCCCCCCCATTTCCTTAGACATTTCTATCAATGGACCTTCAATTAACAATCATTTTTCACAAAGTTATGCCCTTGAGTCCTACTTATGCATTCCTCTCAAGGGAAGTGACAACTTTATCTCTTTCCAAGTTTAGGGAAAGACAGAGCAATAAAATGAAATAACTAAGTAAAATTTTCATTAATTCAAAAGATGAATCATCCAATGACCATATTCGCTTCCAAACTACCAAAAGATTAAAGCAAGACAAAATGGAATAAGTGAAAAAGAGTCCTTATGCAATGAACCAAAACTAATGAGATTTTCTAATGGATCAGCTTCTTGGGCATTGGTGACGCCATGTTTGGAACTTCCTTGGTGGGATCAAACACGCCTTCATCAATGAGGTCCTATATGGCAATCTGCAACTGCCAATAGTGGTCAATCGTGTGCCCTAGTCCCTGGTGATTTCTGCAATGAGCACTTTCATCGTACTTCTTTGGCTTTGGTTCTAGAGGTGGTTTCATTTCAATGGTCAGAGATATCCCTTTGAAACAAGAAAAGGTAACAACTAGGCATGGGAGCACGATAGTTGGGTGAGTACCATTTTTTCCTTCTTCTAGGATGACTGGCCATGTAGTGTTGCCTGTACTGGAGTAGGGGATAATGCGTGTGATGCCAACTAGGAAGATGATGTATAAATCGGGGTTACCTAAGGTGGGATCGATATGTGAAGAGGTTTTTTAGCTAGTGCACCAGATGAACATTTATGAATTGGTGGTTGGTGGAATGGGGATACTAGTTGAGGTGGTAGTTTAAAAGACTGTGGGAGTGGGTATGAATGTCACGAGAATTGGCAAGGACAAGGGTACATGGTTAAAAGACGAATTCATAACAAAGGATTTTTTTAGCATAGTTGAGTAATCTAATAAATGGTCACTTCTGTTATTTTCATTAGAGAGCATTGGCATCATGTCCAAAACCTTCGGCTTAATATCATTCGGTTTTTTCCTTTCTTACATTCCTCATTTTTTTTTCATCCTAAGGAGCATTGAACCTCGAAGAATAGATACCATATGCATGAAACAATATGACGGGAAACTAGTGTATGTGTGTGTGTGCCATAGGTGGAATGAATGAGATCCATGAAAACATGCTATGAATGACATGGCTAAGGTAGGGTAGAACCTATTAAGTAAGAAACCTAGGGTTGTTTAGCAGGTACGAAGAAGTATAGAATTGAAATGTAAGATCAATGAAAAGATGATTATTTCACTTTATTAAGTAAACTTATTTTTATTTTATTATACTGGTCGAACCCAAGCGCTACTGCCTAGGCTACCTATGTACCCCCTTGTGAGGGATCGAACCGAGCGTAGTTTGGGTTATTTACAACCTCGAATATAAGCAAGATGAAAAAGGAACACAAAAACACATGATGAAAACCTGTTGTGATCTCTAGGAAGCTCATGGCCGACTCAAAGAGTTGGAGTCGCCATCCATCTTTTAGAGGAAATGGGCCCTCATTTTTCGGTTTTCAAAGATTTGAATTAATCCTTTGATAGTGACTCCATCCTTCATGGGTAAGGCACCAAACTGAAAGGCTTTGGGTCGAAAAGGTTGAGAGAGTGAAGGTGTTAGGAACCCCGCTCTCTAAGTTAGTATAGCAGCCCACTACGGGAGTAATTCTGGCTCAAATTCTGGCAAAACACAAGGTAACAAGATTACTCAAAACTTCTGAAATCTGGTGAAAATGTTCCCAACTTCGCCCAAAATTGATTTGCAGTGATGTTAACAGGTCCTAGAACAAAGAAATTGAACTTATTATGCAAAATGAAAAATGGATAGAAAAAGAAATGTTCATAAAAAGGATTTTTTTAGCATAGTTGAGTAATCTAATAAATGGTCACTTCTATTATTTTCATTAGAGAGCATTGGCAACATGTCCAAAACCTTCAGCTTAACCTCATTTGGTACTTTTCTTTCTTACATTCCTCTTTTTTTTTTCATCCTAAGGAGCATTGAACCTCAAGGAATAGATACTATATGCATGAAACAATATGACGAGAAACCAGTGTATGTGAGTGTGTGCCATGGTGGAGTGAATGAGATCCATGAAAACATGATATGAATGACATGGCTAAGGTAGGGTAGAACCTATCAAGTAAGAAACCTAGGGTTGTTTAGTAGGTACGAAGAAGTATAGAATTGAAAGGTAAGATCAATGAAAAGATGATTATTTCACTTTATTAAGAAACCTTATTTTATTTTATTATACTGGTCGAACCCAAGCGCCACTGCCCAGGCTACCTATGTACCCCTTGTGAGGGATCAGACCGAGCGTAGTTTAGGTTATTTACAACCTCGAATATAAGGAAGATGAAAAAGGAACACAAAAAACACATGATGAAAACCCGCTGTGAGCTCTGGGAAGCTCATGGCCAGCTTAAAGAGTTGGAGTCGCCACCCATTTTTTAGAGGAAATGGGCCCTCATTTTTGGGTTTGCAACGATTTGAATTAATCCTTTGATAGTGACTCCATCCTCCATGGGTAAGGCACTGAACCGAAAGGTTTTGGGTCCAAAAGATTGGGAGAGTGAAGATGTTAGGCACCCCTCTCTCCAAGCTGCTATAGCAGCCCACTACGGGAGTAATTCGGGCTCAAATTCTGGCAAAACACGAGCTAACATGATTTCTTAAAGCTTCTAAAATATGGCGAAAACATTCCCAACTTTGCCCAAAATTGATTTGAGGTGATGTTATCGGATCCTAGGCTAAAGAAGTTGAACTTATTAAGCAAAATGAAAAATTGATGGAAAAAGAGATGGTGAAAAGATGAATTCATAACAAAGGATTTTTTTAGCATAGTCGAGTAATCTAATAAATGGTTACTTCTATTAATTTCATTAGAGAGCATTGACAACATGTCCAAAACCTTTGTCTTAACCTCATTTGGTTCTTTTCTTTCTTACATTCCTCTTTTTTTTTTTATCCTAAGGAGCATTGAACCTCGAAGAGTAGATACCATATGTATGAAACAATATGACGAGAAACCAGTGTATGTGTGTGTGTGCCATTGGTGGAGTGAATGAGATCCATGAAAACATGTTATGAATGACATGGCTAAGCTATGGTAGAACCTATCAAGTAAGAAACCTAGGGTTGTTTAGTAGGTATGAAGAAGTATAGAATTGAAAGGTAAGATCAATGAAAGGATGATTATTTCACTTTATTAAGAAACCTTATTTTTATTTTATTATCCTGGTTGAACCCAAGCGCCAATGTCCAGGTTACCAATATACCCCTTGTGAGGGATCAGACTAAGTGTAGTTTGGGTTATTTACAACCTTGAGTATAAGCAAGATGAAAAGGGAACACAAAAACACATGATGAAAACCTACTGTGAGCTTCGGGAAGCTCATGGCTAGCTCAAAGAGTAATTCGGGCCACTACGGGAAGGTGTTAGGCACCACTCTCTCCAAGTTGCTATAGCAGCCCACTACGGGAGTAATTCGGGCTCAAATTTTGTCAAAACATGAGCTAATAGGATTGCTCAAAGCTTCTGAAATCTGGTGAAAATGTTCACAACTTCGCCCAAAATTGATTTGAGGTGATGTTATCGGGTCCTAAGTATTGTTTTCCTTAAGACTCTTGCCTCTCTACCTCTTTTTATCAATCTGGAGGATGTTGGGAATGCAAGTTTCCCAGGATTTCAGGGGCTTTAAGTAACCTGAAACTAAATTAAAAGCAAAGAGATGGGGGATAAGAGGCTTACCTCTCATGTACAACCTTGAAACCAACTTTTCAGCAACTGAAAAGACTTCAATGAAACTTGAGCAAGGTAGAAGCTAGGATGAGCGCTTATGGTGTTAGGTCTGGAAAGTAGGGGATGAGACTTGAGCCTAGCTTCAGGGATTTTGGGATTTCCAGTAGAATGGGGTGTTATAAAAGTTGAAAAACTGCCTTCCCTCCTCAAGCTCAAGTTGGGCCTCTATTTATAGAGAAAATGGAGGGAGATGGGTCTGAAACTCGTCCAGCTATAGTGTCTGCGACTCAGTAGAGATTTTTCATCGAAATAGGCAAGGATTTTGAGAGAGAGGGGCTTGCATTTGACCCTTCTTTCTTTTTGAAATAAATTTTCTCAAATTTGGGTGGTTTCTTATGGGTTTCATGCGTCCAATGAGGGATTGGGGCATGCCAGACGTTGTAGTCCCGTATTTGGGGCTGACACTGGCAAAAAGCATAAATTTGATGAACTTTTAAAAGTGGTTTCATCCTTTCTTAAGTTTAAGTGGGGGGTTGTTTGGTATTTTGAGCTCTTTAAGCCTATTAGGCCCAAATTCATTGGTCCAGGTGTTTTAATGGGGTTATGTAAGGAACTGACGTCAGTCCCCTCCCACTTAAGATACTAGGTTGGACAGCTGATGTGGCGATTCAATATGGTACGTCAAAATGGTATCTTTCTAGTTTATCGGTCAAATGGATGAATTTGGTCATGAAATTTGGCATGCTAGGGTTTTTTGGGTCTTTGAACATAGTGGTGATGTTTGATTGTACAAATGGGGTTGGAATGATTGAAATCTATGGCTGACAAGTTTGGATCAATAAGATTTTCCAAAACAGAATCTTTATTTGATGAAGGGTCAAACAGGGGAATTTTGGGATGGAATTTGGTGGGTAGGCATTTTTGAACATGATGAATCTGATGGAATTGATGGATCTTTAATCAAAATTGTAGATTGACTAGTTTAATTCAGATCACGGTCTTATGGTTTTACAATCAATGAGAGGGTCCAAAATAGAATCTTACCTTTTCAACGGTCAAATGAAAGTGTTTGGCCATGAAATTTGACATGCTAGGGTTCTTTGGGTCTCTGAACATGATGGTGGGGTCTGATTGATGCTAGGGTTCTTTGTAACATGTGAGTTTTTAATCAATAAGATTCCGCCAAAACAGAATTAAGGCTTGATGTTGGGTCAAAAGAGGGAATTTTGGGATAAAACTTAGTGGGTAGGTATGGATTGGGATTATGAAGCTGTTGGAAGGGTTTGATCATGTTAGGTATGTACAGATCATGGGTTTTAGGTTCGAGGAACGTCATAGTATTAAACTCGTCGATGTTGGCTAAATCCAAGAATTTAGGGTTGAAATCTTGTGTGATTGTTTGTTTGAGGGTTTTGTTTCACGTGATGGAGTTTGATCAGGGATCAAGTATGGCGATGTGGCATAATCAAGACCATCGAAAATTTTGATAATTTTTTTTTGAATTTGATATTTTTTATCTTTGGTGATGGTCTTTGATTTTTTTTATTTTTGGATTTTATTATTGTCACTCTTTTTTTTTGGAAGAATGTTGCAGGTGCATAACCTTAGAAGAGGTGTGAGATCAATGTTAACTTTATCTAGTCGTGAGCCTTTACATAACCTTGGTCTAACTTTAGTTCCACTGTAATTCTCGGAAATTAGGAGGTGTATCAAATACTGAAGTAAGGTTTTTTAGAGAACTAAAGGAGAAGACTTTGCACTCATACAAATAAAGGAGAGAACCTACTAACGATAGGATTTCCTAACCTACTAATAAGTTGGACTCCTATTTTTTCCTTTTCTTTTTTTTCTTTTTTACCCTTTTTGTCCTCAGTGCCCTGATCTGGGTTTTCACTAAGCTTGGGTGTCGCCTAATTGTTGTTCACCGGAGCCATTATTGGTTTTCATCCAAGCCGATGAAATTGGATCTTGCCATGACTTAATGCTTTTACTCAGAGCACCCTTTCGAGTTTTCACTCTACCCTTTCAAAATGTGCGATTACTTGTTATTTCTCTCCACTTGCCCCTTCCCCCATCATTACCACAAGGGGATGGGGAGATGCTTTCTTTGTCATCTGATTCCATGTTCCTATTTTTATCTTTGATTACGGAGGTCTTAGTACTAGGACGAAATGTGGCTAAGGCTCCAAGGTAGGTGGGTTACTAGCACCACTTGGCTCATGATTTACCAGGAAGTTGAAATTCTTAAAACCCTTTTCTTCCCTTTTTTTATCTCTCTCTCTTTTCTTTTTCTCCATCATCAATTTTCCTTTTCGTCATCTCCCTCTCTTTTTTTTACTTTCTTTTTTTTCTCTTCGTTGCTTCTTCCTTTAATTCCTTCTTCCCCTTTTCATTTGTTTTGCATTACTTTCAAGGAGTGCTAGTATCCAAATATTGGGACATTCAAGGAAAACAACAAAAGATTGCCTCCCTTCATTTCATTGATAACAATAGATACATGGAATGGATTACAAATTAAGCAAAGTACCTTTTCACTAGATCTAAGTTGACTGGCTCTGGGAGGTCTTCATCATTTATTCTGTTGAGTATTAGTGCTCCTCCAGATAACCTCTTTTTAATAATGTAAGGGCCTTCATAGGTGGGAGTGAACTTGCCCCTTGTTTTCAGTTAATTCGAAATAGTTCTTCTGAGCACTAATTCGCCCGACTGCACATCTTGGGGCCATACCCTCTTGTTGAATGCATGTGCCATTCACCTTTGATAGGCTTGAGTATGGGCCATAGCTCTCAGTCGTACTTCATCTAAGAACGCTAATTGCTCATAACGTGCTTGGACCCAATCTGTCTCTGGGATCTCTGACTCTAGTATCACATGCAGAGATGGAACTTTCACTTTTGCTGGTAGGACTGCCTTTGTGCCATACACTAAAGAATATGGTGTTGCCCTAGTTGAGGTCCTAACTGACGTGTGGTAAGCCAAGAGAGCATATGGTAGCATGTCCTGCCAAGACTTGTTGTTGGAGATCAAGGTGCTGGCCAAATGGCTCAAGCTAATATTCCCAAATATTCTCAAGATCCTTTGCAAGGAATTGGTGGGCCAATGACTAGGGAAAGGACAAAGAGGATGAAAGAGGCTTTACAAGGCTTAATCATGAAAGTGCATGACAAAGAGGCTGTTCTAGAAGATTCTAAGACTATTCTAGAAGTTTCCAAAGCTTCACCAAGGATAATCACCTATCTTTATGTGCAAGACGATGTGCAAGGCTTGGATCTTGAAGAACAAAGCTTGGAATTCATGACATAAGATATATTGATGGGCTTGGCGCATGGACATGATAAGAAAAGTCCCAATTCACATGCTAAGATGTATTGATGGGCTTGTTTTGTCTTGTTTTATATTACTTTGACTTTTCTATGCTTAGTTGTCATTAGTTGTAGTCTTTTAGAAGGATTCCTATTTCAAAGCAGATTTGTTTTCCTAAATTAAAGGGATCATCATTAGTTAGGAGTTTCCTTATAAGATAATGATGTTTATATGCCTATATAAAGGCCACAACTATGTAAAACGAAAATCATCAATAAAATAGAGGTATTTTCAGCAAGTTTACCTTTGCCTTCTTGTGTTCTTGGCATAATACAATATCTTGACTTATCAAGGGAGTGATCAACCTTTGTGGCGTCTTCAAGATTGGATTCTTAAAGGACTTAGTTTCCTTAAGGTTCTAATCTGATCAATTACAACTTGTTTTCTAGCTTCTGGGTGTGCACAACAAACTTGATTCAAGAGTTCCTAGAGCAAGTCATCTAGTGGGTTCTTATCACTTGTAGGTAAGAGACATCTTCTTTAGAATTTTTTCGGTGTTCTTGTTTGCAGCCTCTACTACTCCCATTCATTTGAGGTTGATGGTGAGTGTCGAATCCAACCAAAGATAAATAGTCTTGCTCTACTTAAATAATTTGTAGATAGTGATGAGCAAGGTCGTCTCCACAGGGATTGGGTGGATTTATTTCCAAGTAATTGAAGTAGGGGGGTTGTGCAGATAAGAAAAATAAGATGAAATAAGGAAAATAACAGGAAATAATAGAAAGCAAGAGATCAAATCGATGAGAGGTAGCTTCCAATTGAAGGGACAAGTTCAACTTTGATTCTTATCATTGATCATCGATGCAAAGATAAATTCATATGTTTACGAATAAATTGGTTATAGCCATTAACAAGCTCTAACAGCYAGCCTCTACTCATATTATTTGACAACCAAAGAAGCTCTTTGATTGCTTCTCTTATTAGTAGACAGTCCTAAACAAGCTCTTAGGATTTAATCTATTAATAGCATTAAGAGGGGAGAGACCCAATTCTGGTTAGTGATCTCACAAGCTCGGACCGTTTAAACTAGATCATACACTTTCCTAACATAGATCGAAAACTTTTTTGCAATCAATTTTTATTAGTTGCCACCATGATTGAACCTACCAATCATATACGAAATTGGAAGTTCAATCGGCTATAGATTATTTGCTTTGAATGAGCAAGGGGCCCTTCTTGCTTAATCAATAAAAATAATCCTCACAGTTAATCGCAGAAAACATATGAATACCCATAAACAATGAACTGACATAAGAATCAATTA
>NW_010729263.1:648752-664820 GCF_000365185.1 Nelumbo nucifera
AAAGTCCTAATCTGATCTACTTCTATCCTATCCTATCTAGTAATCTCAATCTCTTATCTTTTTAGGATTAAAATTGAAATTTAAATCTGATAGGACTCTTCATTCTTGAATTCGAGTTGGGCTTCTTTAATAACTTGGGCCGTTACAGGACTCTTCTGCGAATTTGGGCTTCAGCTGTGGGCTGGGCTTTACTGTGAAATAATTCCGACTTCGGGTCCGATTTTGACCTCGATGCAAATCGAATCTATAAAAACACAAAACACGAGAGTTGTGAGCCTTTCCCTTATCTTTCCAGTGCATCTTGAATCATCCAAATCGGAGTTCGGGATCAAGAGTTAAGCCTAGACTACTGAATGGTGCCGAAACTGTGCAAAATCATCCGATTAGCATTGTTTTCTTCCAATCGCCTTCTTGCTTGCCCTGAACCGAAATACAAGAGTAATGAGTCCAATTGAGTGCTAAATTAATGTAAAAGAATGAATATTTGGGATGAAAATATGATACTTTTTGTTCTCATCAGTGTGCATATTCTACAAAACTTTCTTTGGATGTCTTTCATATGCCTTCTACTGTTTCTCTAGTTGGAGCCAAGTCTATGCCATAATCAAACTGTTCCAGAAAAGTTGTGACCACTTGATTTCAAGTTTTCTTCTTATCAATTTCAAGTGATGTGAACCATGCTTGTGCTTCACCCTTTAAACTCTACTGGAAAAGCTGAATGAGGATCTTCTCATCTGCTCCAAGCAGAAACTTCTCTCCACAGTATGTGCTCAAATGCACCCTAGGACAACCATTTCCATCATATTTATCAAATTCAGGAATTTTAATCCCTTTTGGAAGCTCCAATCCTGGGTATATATGCACAAATCATTGAAATCTGGTGCAAGAGGGGACTGAATATTCTTTAATTTATGTAGATCTTGCTTTAACTTCGCTATATCTTCATAGATGGGAATTATGCTTAGTGGAAATGTTGTGCTTGCTGAATATTGGTGTTGATCACATGTCTCAATGTCTCCTTGGGATTCTCTGATCTCAATAACAAGATATTTTTTTGTGTTGGATGTCTTAACTCTCTTGGAACTGGATGCCATGATCCTAAAGAAACTCTTTCGGTTCAGAAATGGTGGTTGGACAAGATATTTCTTTTGCTCTTTTTTCTCTTTTTGCTTTATTTTCTTTATTTGTTTTTATTAAAAATTGGACAACTAAAGGGAATGAGAAAACTTCTAAGGGCTATGTAGTGGGAGGTTTTACCTAAGGCCACTAAGGAGGAATATGCAGAATGCAAAATTTATGTGAAAACCATGCAATGACAACAAAACATCAAGAAAACAATGGTAAAATGACCTACCCCTAGTTCGGAACCAGATGGGGGGGAACAGATGGGCAGACAAAAAAATATGCATGAAGCTAGGAGTGAGCCAACCACCTATAAAGAGGGTAGGCTACTATTTATTGGCTATCTAATCAAAGTGTTCAAGGGTACTAATGGAAATGTGAGTGTTAAGGAGTTGAGTGTAATAGATGTTGGTTTAGTAGGCTCCATTTGTATTAGAATGGGAATGAGCAAAATAGGGACAACAAGGAGAAGCAATTTGGGATGATGGCTCAGGATTGCTGTATGGTTGGAGAAAGCCACTAATGCTTCTATAAACGACTAGGCTAAAAACTGAGGAAAAACCTTGATTCAAATCGAAACACTTATATTAAGCATTTTATTTGGGTTACTAGGAGTTTGGAACAAAAAATTCGATTATTCTTTTTCAATTCTCACTCTAAGAAAGAATACAGTCAACCATTAACAACTAGCACACATGTTTCGTCAAAGCAAATAAACGAACATTGTTATTTTTCTTGACCCAATTACATTACCTTTTTTTCTATTTTCTTTTTATTTTATTTTATTTTATTATACTTTTTTATTATTATATTATTATTTTTATCATTATAATTTTTTATTAATTACATTTTACACTTTTTACTTTTTATTATTTGTTTTTTTCTTTCAATTTCTTGAAGCATTACATGAAATTTTCTCTCAAAATTTATTCTAGCTTGTTTGAAAATTATTGTTGTTCATTATGTTATGGGGAATCCCACATATTCTCCTATTCATTATCTCCTCTCTGTGTCCTTATCCTTTTTTTTCTCTCAGTTTGACTGATTTTATTACTTTATATTTTATTTTTTTATTTTTTATTTTATTTATTTTATTAGTTTGTTTTACAACTTATTATTGTATATTTTTTATTTTTTATTTTTTTTTCAATCTTCATGTATTTATTATTATTATCATTTTATTTATTTATTGTTATTATCATTTTATTTATTTATTTATTTATTTATTTAACTTTTATTTTTTATTTATATATCTTTTTATTACTATTTTTTATTTATTATCTTATTTACTTGTTTATTTATTTACATTTTTGAGATTTTAATCTTTTTATGTTGTTACACTAAGCGGGCCCCACATCTCATATATACTTTTAAATTTATCTCACTTCTTATTTCCCCTTTTTCTCCTTTTTTAGCATTCTCTTTATCTTCATTTGATATTTTTTATTTCTCATTTTTATTTATTACTATTTTTATCATTTAATCATTATTTATTTATTATCTTTTTTTTCAAGATTTGATGATTTTTCTTGAATTTTGATTTTAACACTTTCTTCTTTTTATTTTTTTTTTGATGATTTTTATTTATTTTTGGATTTTGCTTTTTTTTTGTTTTTACTTATTATTTTTTATACGTTTTTTTTTGTTTTGTTTTTTCCTTGTCTCTTAATTAACTATCCAAAAGAAAACATGATTAATCCTTCCCCTTTAAGCAATTTTGTATTTATTTTTTTATATTTTCTTCTTATTCTTTTTTCTTTTTCCTCTTTTTCCTTTTTTCCTATTTTCTCTTTTCCAACCTTTTAGATTTTTAACTTTCTTATTTTTTTTCTTTTGTTTGTATTTACGTTTAACTAGCCTTTCCTACCCTTTTTATTTTAATTGATTTTCCTTTTTCTTTTTTTTTTTGTTTTTTGTTTCACTTTTTTTCCTGTTTCTATCCTACCATGTTTTATTTTATATATATCTTTTGTGATCCACAAAATGCTTGGCACATGTGTAATATCTTAGACTAAAGTAGTTTCCCCTACTCCTTTCTAAACTCAAAACTTGGATTCTTGGAGAAAAATGCATGGGTTGGTGGCATCTCGGGTTGGTGGCTGGCTTGTGGGTTGTCGGTGCAGTCCAAATGGCCTAGCACCTACTGGGCCACCTCTTAATAGGAAATAGGACACTAGAATCTAATGCAAATGATGTGTGCAAATAGTGGGTGAGATTAAGCATGCAAAGTGTAAAGCGAAGAAAACAATAGTTGAACATCATCATCATATATGTGAAGGGATGGAAGATCCATCATATGGATGGCTGAACACTATAGGAAGGTTGGGCAAAATTTCATAAATTTCTTTTCTTTCATCTGGGAATCGTATTCCCCAATTTAGAAAACTGGATTTTCAAGGTTCGTTCTTGAATCCAAAACCGGACCAGATCTAAAACCAAAAGAGAGTGAGGGATATACCTGACAAGAAGTAACAGTAACTTCCAAAACAAGTGTTCACGCCCAAAGAGAAGACCAAAACCCGCTTCCACTGAAGATGATGTAGAGTGTAGTGAAACAGGATCAGCGGGATGGTTCTCCAACAAGAACCTGAATTCCTCAGCAAGAATCGAGCAAGGGCTGGTGAGCACAACTTCAGATTGTTTCTTCTACTAAGAACTAATATCAAGAACCTTTCTTGATCAGATCCACAAGTGAAGATCAAACTGGGTAGGGGCGACAAGAACTACGGAAGAATTCTGCAATTTGTTGTTGTGAAAATCTGAGGAATTTGCCCCTTATTTATAGCCTTCTTGGATCAGCCTCCTAATCTAATTAGGAGAGAATTTCCTAATCCAAATCTTATATTTGGATCTGGACTCTTAAACAGATAAGGCTTATCTTATCCTTCAGCTAATCCTAATCAGTTTAAAACTGAACTTACCCCCTTTTAATTAACCAACTTAAGCCTAGTTCGAATTAGGCCTTAGGCCCATTAAGCTTATGTGCTCACTTACTCCTTAAATTGCTGCCAGTTGCTTCTCTTTGTATGGCATGGGACCATAACATTGATCTACACATCAGCCACATGGGTTCAGCCCAGCCTTTGTTACGAGGCCTGACCAAATTCACTATCACAGTGAACCCCTGATTCCATCACCATGGGCTCTTTAATGGGCCCAACATTTACACTAAATGGTTTTTGGATCCAGCCATCTTATGAAAACCCAAAAACTGTGGGCAGATGCACAATTAGTCCATCAGGTATTACCCTCAATGGTCTTACACTTAACCTCTCAGCACTTAATGATCAAACACTGCTCGACAAGAAAGGACATCTCCCTCGACTGCAAGATGCAGTGCTGCACTCTCTACTCACATGGATCCTGGCAATTAAAACCTTTTGCAAACATTTTGAAACCATAATATATAAGTGTATCTTTATATAATTATATTTTGCAAAACCAAATTTCAAACATATTTGAAATCCACTACCGGCAGTTTAGGTTTCCATTAGAGAGAGTGCATTCCCCGATCATTCACTTTGTCCGACAAAGGGGCTGATTCTGTCACTATCATCACCCATTCAGGTGAATTCTCGGACTGCCCCAACATACCCAGGTTTTGACCCCCTCTTAGGATCTCACTGATTAACATATCAAAGACAACCCAATCTAACACCTGGTGTAGTACCATAATCGAGTCTTGGGGTCAGGTGTAACATTCTAGTTTTCCCTTCTATCTCCAACGTCCAGGGCAATACTAAAATTTGGTCTGGTTCAGGGTTTTAAGAAAACCCACACTACATGTACCTCTGGTCTCACCTTGAAAGCTGAGACAAGCCACCCCAACTAACTTGAAGGCATATCAGTGTTAGCCTTGGCAGGATAAATCTCCCCAGATCTATCCAACGGCTATGAAGATTCTAAACTAACACGAGTCTCACAAGTGTCTAGTTTAAGGGTATTACACAAAAACATACCTTAATAGCATGAATCAGTTATGCACTTTATTCATTTACAATAAATGACAACAAGTACATCAATCTGATTAAAGCTAAGGGCATACAATGTCTAACAGCTCCCACTTGCACTTAGGTCCAATCGGGTACAAGTGGAAGTCCCAGACTATCCATGTGTTTCTCAAACACTTTCTGTGTCAGTGGCTTAGTTAATGGGTCTGCCACATTCTCCGCTGATGCTACCTTTTAACATCAATCTTCCATAAATCTAGTGTTGTCACACAACAGTGGAATGGGTGATGTGTTGAATTCTAAATTCTAAAATGAACACCTTCATTCATTAGGCAGCCTCACTTATGGTAGTGTGCTCGGCTTGGCTTATGGAATCTGCTATTTTTACTACACAAGACCCCATCCCGAAGATGTAACCTGATGTAGACATTCTATCATCTAGATCTGACTGGAAGTCGGTATCAGTATACCTAATGATTTGTAGTGAACTACCATCGAATTCCATACAAAACTCCTTTTGTCCTTTGAAGGCATTTTAGTATGTGTTTCACAGTTGTCTAGTGCTCCTGCCCTGGGTTAGATTGGTATCTACTTACCATACTCACTGCCTGAGCAATGTTAGGATGAGTGCACAGCATGGCATACATGATGCTCCCTACGGCTGAAGCATAGGGAATCTCTTTCATGCCCTCAATCTCCTTAGGAGTCTTGGAAAACATACCCTTGGAGAGAGTGACTCTGTGCCTGAAAGGAATATTTCGTTTCTTGGAGTTCTCTATATTGTATATTTTGACAATCTTGTCAATGTAAGTAGACTGGGATAATCATATTATCATCTTCGATCTATCTCTACAGAGTCGAAGACCCAAGATGTAGGAGGCTTCTCCAAGATCTTTCATGGAGAATTGCTGTGAAAGCCACACTTTCGCCATAGTTAACATCTATACATCATTCCTAATGAGTAGAATGTCATCTACATACAAAACCAAGAACGTAACATTATCCCCACTGGTCTTCCTATAAACACAAGGTTCATCCGGATACTTTTCAAAGTCAAACTGTTTGACGGTAAGGTCAAACTAGATGTTTCAACTTCTAGAAGCTTGCTTAATTCCATATATTGATCGATTAAGTTTACATACCATGTGTTCCTGACCTGTAGTTATGAAACCTTGTGGTTACTACATATAGATATCTTCAGTAAGATCTCCATTCAAGAACGTGGTTTTGACATCCATTTTCCATATTTAGTAGTCATGGTATGCTGCTACAGCTAGCAAGATCCTAATGGATCTAAGCATGGCCACGGGAAAAAAGGTTTCCTCATAGTCGATTCTCTCTTTTTGAGTGTACCCTTTGCCACAAGACGAGCCTTATAGGTCTCAACTTTACCATCAGGGCCCTTCTTCCTTCTATAGATCTATTTGCAACCAATTGCTTTTACCCCAGGGGGTAGATCTACTAGAGTCCAAACTCCATTGGTTTCCATTGAGTTCATCTTAGCTCTCATGGCATCTATCACTTCAAGGAATCTATGTCCAACATAGCTTCCGTATAAGTCATGGGATCCTCCTCACTGATCGTGGATTTCATCAGGTAACTTTCTTGGTTATAGCCATAACGAACTGGAAGCTTGGAAACCCGGGTAGATCTTCTAGGTTGGTTATTTTCTAAAGTTGGTGGGACATCTCCCACTACCCCTGGGCTCTCCTCATTAAGAACAACTTCCTGATGAAGATTATCCATGATGTAATCTTCCTCTACGAAGTAGGCATTTCGACTATAAAACACCTTTTGCTCTTTTGGATCATAGAATAAGTAACCTACAGAGCCTTTGGGGTAACCTACAAATAGGCAACGACTGGTCTTGAATTCCAATTTGTCAGCACTAGTTCTTTTAACATGTGCTGGACAACCCCAAATCTTCAAGTGTCTTACACTTGATTTCTCATCGATCTATAGCTCATATGGAGTCTTAGGAATGGATTTAGTTGGAACCTGGTTCAGCTCATAAATCGTAGTCTTTAATGTGAAACCCCAAAAGGATGTAGGTAACTCTGAGTGGACAAAAAGTGAACGAACCATATCTAATAGAGTTTGATTTCTCCTCTCTGACACACCATTTAATTGTGGTGTGGCAGGAGGAGCCAGTTATGATACAATCACATTTTCCTTTAAGTAGTCCCTGAATTCATCAAAGAGATACTCGCCACCTCGATCTGATTGAAGGGTCTTAATTTCTCTCCCTAACTATTTCTCAACCTCTTGTCTAAACTCTTTGAACTTTTTAAAGGATTCAGACTTATGTCTCATTAG
The DNA here is from genome assembly GCF_000365185.1 of Nelumbo nucifera. Next base: position 656,141 of record NW_010729263.1, read on the forward strand.
GTACACGTAACCATATCGTGAATAATCATCGGTAAATGTTATAAAACAAATGTGTTGGTTATGTGTCCTAACATTCACGGGACCACATACATCAGTATGTATAAGGTCAAGTGTGCCTATAGATCTTTCAGGCTTTCCTGTAAATGGTCGTTTCGTCATCTTACCCTGAAGGCAAGGCTCACAGGATGGAAGATCTTCTACAGTTAGAAAATCCAAAGGACCATCATTTATCAACCTTGCGATATGATCTATATTAATGTGGCCAATTTGGTAACGCCACAGGCACGTGGGATTAACTGTATCACGAGTTCTCTTCTTGGGGATTATTTCCGACGTAGTTTCGGAAATGTTTGTTTCTAGAAAAGGATGGAGAACATAGAGACCATTCACAAGTTCTTCGTATGCGAGGAATTTGTTATTCTGTTTAATAGTAATCGCATTACTAAATAAGATAGAATAACCATCAAAACACAATTTTGAGACAAAAATCAAATTTCTTCTTAAATTAGATACGAAAAGACAATCTTTAAGTACAATTGTTCCTTCTCTAAAAACTAGTTCTATAGTTCCTATAGCTGTAGCTGCAACTGTTGTAAAACTCCCCAAGTGGAGCGTCACTTCTCTGTCACTCAGTCTTCTGCTTGTCTTGAACCCCTGCAATGTGTTACATGCATGAGTTGAAACCTCGGAGTCAATACACCAGGAAGCATAAGTAACCAACAAATTGGTCTCTACGATAAAAGATTTGAAATTATTTTGCTTCTTAGTCTCCAGATATTGAGGACAGTTCCTCTTCAAGTGGTCGGTCTATTTGCAAAACTGACATACATCTGATGCCTTGTCCTTCTGCTTTTTCGATTTGCTAGTTTTCTTCTGAGGCTTTTTCTTTGCCCTCATCTTTTTCTTACCCAAATTTCCACCTTCAACAAGCATGACTATTGGTTTATCCTTTTTAATCAGTTCTTTAGCCCTCTACAACATATTGCTGAGTTCCTGGAGGCTAACATTTAGCTTATTCATGTTATAATTCATGATAAACTGATTAAATGAAGAAGGCAAGGAATTTAGGATGGCATCAACCTTGGTGACATGATCTAGCCCTAACCCGAGTGCCTCTAGTTCATTGATGTAACCCATCATCTTAAGACAATGGTCATGAACCATTTGGCTCTCGGTCATTTTAGCGGTCATGAATAGCTTCAAGACCTTCTGACGAGTAGAAGGATTCTGTTCTTCATACATGGTCCTTAAACTATCTAGGATATCCTTGGACACTTCGATCTAATCAAATTATCGAGGGAGGCTATGATGTAACACCGGGCAAGAGAATTCTTATCTCCCCACTCTTGATAATACTCTTTCTTATGTGCCTCAGAAGCCCTATCACCCGGACAATCAAAAGCAGGGTTCGTAGCAACCTTGTCCAATTTCTCAAACGTTAACACCAGCATAAGGTTATGGAACCAGTCATCATAATTTGGACCCTTAAGTATGTTATCGTCTAACAACTTGGCAAATTGTTCGTTTTCCATTTCTGGTAAAAGGCAAGGCAAATTATTAGTCTACAACCTAAATTGATTCTTGTTTACTACGTAGATATGGCTTTTAATCTATGTTCCATTTCCATTTTTTCATCTCTGAAATTTCCCTCCTATCTCAATGATAGAGACTATGAAATATGTCTTTGGAAATGTGGGAAACTACATACAGTGCATGGAGATAACTGTTTCAGCTGCATAACCCCACCACCTTCTATGACGGATCATATCCACTCATCTAATGAGCTTTCCCTTTGGCCTGTGCCAAATAAGGTTCATTGTCATTTTAGGTTAAACCTTTTTATCTAGTAAGTGCTTACCCATCATATTCGTGAATGCCAAGGTACCATGAGAGAGTCTTCCATTTTAGGATAGGCCCCTTGTACATCTATAACGCCCCTATCATCTTATGAAACAATCCAACAGATCCAAAAGCAAATGGATAGCCTAATTTTATGGTGCATCTCCTCACTACTAAAGGACCCATCTTTATGCTAATGATGGAAGGCCATTAGAGAGTTCATCATATGAATCTCCCTATCACATGCACTTATATTTTCATGAGGGAACGAATAATTAAGCCCTAGTTTTATTTAGGTCAAACCAAAGTGGCTCTCACTAACTTTCTCAAAGTCATATTTAAATGAGCCCTAAACGGCTAGGGTTCCTCACGGTCTCTCTTGGGGAGGAAGTTGATGTGGGGCCCATCAAGCAAGGAGCATCCAATGATCTTATGGACACCATGACAATGATGTGCATGCAGTCATGGTGTGTGTAAAAGTCACTATCGAATTAACATGGGCCAAGTGCTTATGGCCAATGTACGTAGCACATCACAAATCCCTACATCACATGTATGAAACAAATTGATCCAATCAATTAAAACATATGTAAAACCCTAAATTAATTAGGTTAAAAGGTATCAACCCATTAGAGCTCATAACATTATCACATAACATTATCTAGGTACATGGGCTGAACTGCAAAAGGCAGTTCGGTCCATATAGTTGAATCAAGGCTATTGCAGTTTTAACTTAACATTACTGGGTTTTACAGGTTGGGCCGAATTGCATCTTGCAATCAGCCATCAAACCCTTGTCCCATTGTGAAATTTTGGGGTTGTGAACAGTCCCTATTGAGCCACAGATTTGGTCCAACCAGTTTGGTCCAATTTAGGTCAAATGTGTCTAGGGTTTGGTGTTCAATTCAAGATTCAATTCAAGAAGATGATCTGAAATTAAATATGGCTGATAAATAACAAAATAGTGGGATGTTCATGTGGATCCAAACTTGCAAGAAAAAGATTAGTTGCATCTTGCAGATTTGATTTCTACAAATCTTAGATCGCAGATTTCTCATCTGCGCAAATGTCTTCTCCCCCACGAGAACTAGCTTTTTCTTCCAACAAAATAAAATAGAAAAAAACCTAATTTTTCTATTAATTTACATCAGAATCAAATCCTATACATTCCATCTAAAATTAAAAAAAAATATTTACAGACCGAGAATGAATAGAATACAGTAGTTGCGTAGATTCATTGCGCCTATAAAATATTTCAATCTCCACCATACGATTAGCACAAAATCCAAGAAATATAAATAGAACAATTCTAAATATATTATAGATTAATAAAAATTTAACTTTCAGATCATTCCCCCAAAACTGGGAACCTATTTCCCAGCAAAACTATAAACTGTGCAAATCGGGTAGAACGATTTCTGTCAATTTGCGTAGATCAGATCTGGTTTATTTTTGTTTCAAGAATTAAACCTGGCTCTGATACAACTGAAGGGATGGGAGATCCATCATTTGGATGGCCGAATCCTGTAGGAAGGTTGGGCGAAATTTCATAAATTTCTTTTCTCCCATCTGGGAATCATATTCCCTAATTTAGAAAACTGCATTTTCAAGGTTCGTTCTTGAATCCAAAACCAGACCAGATCAGAAACCAAAAGAGAGTGAGGGATATACCTGATACGAAGTAACAGTAACTCCCAAAGCAAGTGTTCACACCCAAAGAGAAAACCAAAACCCGTTTCCACTGAAGATGACACAATGTGTAATGAAGCAAGATCAGCGGAACGATTCTTAAGCAAGAATTGAGCAAGGGCTGGTGAGCACGACTTCAGATTGTTTCTTCTACTAAGAAACCATATCAAGAACCTTTCTTGATCAGATCCACAAGTGGAGATCAAACTGGGTAGGGGCAGCAAAAACTAGGGAAGAATTCTGCAATTTTCTATTGTGAAAATTTGAGGAATTCACCCCCTATTTATAGCCTTCTTGGATCAGCCTCCGAATCTAATTAGGAGAGAATTTCCTAATCCAAATCTTATATTTGGATCTGGACTCTTAAATGGATAATACTTATCTTATCCTTCAGATAATCCTAATCAATTTAAAATTGAATTCACCCCCTTTTAATTAACCAAATTAAACCCAGTCCGAATTGGACCTTAGGCCATTAATCTTATGTGCTCACTTACTCCTTAACCTACTGCCAGTTGGCTCTCTTTGTATGGTATGGGACCCTAACATTGATCTACATATTAGCTACATGGGTTCAGCCCAGCCTTTGTTAAAAGGCCTGGCCGAATTCACTGTATATCACAGTGAACCCCCTGAGTCCATCACCATGGGCTCTTAATGGGCCCAACATTTATGCTAAATGGTTCTTGGATCCAGCCACCTTATGAAAACCCAAGAATTGTGGGCAGATACAAGATTATCCCATCAAGTATTACCCTCAATGGTCTTACACTTAACCTCTCTACCCTTAATGATCAAACACTACCTGACAAGAGAGGACCTCTCCCTCAGCGGCAAGGTGCAATGCTGCACTCAGAAACATACCATAATAATATGAATCAATTATGCACTTTATTCATTTACAATAAATGACATAAGTACATCAATCTAATTGGAGCTAATGGCATACATTGTCTAACAATATGCAAATGCAAATAGCATGATTACAAACCATTTAGCTGACAACCCCACCTTGTGGCATGAGGCAATCCCAACAAATTTCCCAAATAAAAACATTTTGAAAATACAAGTGGAGAAAAAGTGGAAGGCATACTTTGATGGAGCATCAAACCAAAATGGATGGGGAGAAGGAATGATCCTTATGGACCCCCAAGGCACTCACTTTCCTTTATCTATCTACCTAGATTTTCCTAACACCAATAATGCATGTGAATGGGAAGCATGCCTAAGGGTATTCCAAATTGCACTAGACTAGGGCATCGATGAATTGGAAATTTATGGGGATTTTTTCTTGGTCATTAGTCAAGCTAAGGGTGATTGGGAAGCACAGGATGAGCGACTAGCCTTTTATATAACTGTCTCAATGAGTTTATCAAAAAGTTTAAGTGCATCTCCTTCAATTATGTACCTAGAGAAGACAATTTTTTTGCAGATGCTTTAGCCTCCCTTGGATCAGCCATGCATTTACCTCCTAACGTGGTGGTAGAACCTATTGATTTAAGTTAGGGTAGCGAGCCCACCTATAGGAGTAGCGTACAAGCAATCACAATAGAAGATGAAGAGTCAGATGGTAAACTGTGGTTCTATGACATCAAAAATTTCTTGGAGCACAAAGTATTTCTAGAAGTGGTAGATCCTAAGGTGAGAAGAACTATAACCAGGCTAGCAGGGCATTTTCATCATAGCAGGAGGGATATTGTATCGAAAGTCCCCAGGATTACATTGGTTGAAATGTTTAGATGAAGAAGAAGCACAAAGAAAGTTGGAGAAGGTACATGGTGGAATATGTGGGCTTCACATGAATGGGCATATGTTGGCCAAAAAATTGCTTTGAATGAGATTTTATTGGATGGCAATGGATGAGGATTGTTGTTGACATGTGCAAAAATGTCATGCTTGTCAAGTCTTTGATCGAAAGATAAATGCACCTCCCTCAGAGCTATATTGTTTCACTACACCTTGGACTTTCTTTGCATGGAGAATTGACATGGTCACTCCGCTCCAACCTGCAACAAATGGTCATAAGTTCATCTTGGTCGCCATTGATTATTTCACTAAGTGGGTAGAAGCAATGTCCATATATAGCTCACCCAACAATGACCAAGACAATTCAATTCATCAAGAGCAGCATAATTTCCAGATATGGAGCTCCTTGCGAGGTCATCTCAGATAATGGAAAAAATTTTGTTAGAGAGGAAGTCACAACCCTCTACAATCATTTCAAGATTAAGTAGTTGCGTTCATCCCCTTATCAACCTCAAATGAATGGAGCAGTAGTGGTTGTAAACAAGAAAATCGAAAAAATTCTGAAGAAGATGTATCTTACCTACAAGTCTTGGCAGGACATGTTACCATGTTCTCTTTTGGCTTACCACACGTCAATCAGGACATCAACTGAGGCAATGCCATATTCTTTGGTGTATGGCATAGAGGCCTACCAATAAAAGTTGAAGTGATATCTTTGCATGTGATATTAGAGTTAGAGATCCAAGAGACATATTAGGACCAAGCACGTTATGAGCATTTGGCGTTCTTAGATGAAGCACGACTGAGAGAGAGAGAGAAAGGGAAAAATTAAGATGATGAAGGAAAACAAAAGAGAGAGAGAGAGAGAGAAAGAGAGAAAGGGAAAAATTAAGAAGGTTTTAAGAATTTCAGCTTCCTGATAACCCATGAACCAAGTTGTGTTAGCAGCCCACCTACCCTTGAGCCTTAACTACATTTCATCCTAGTACAAAGATCTCCCTAATCAAAGATAAAAATAGGGACATGGAATCGAATGACAAAGAAAGTGTCTCTCCTTCCCCTTGTGGCAATGATGAGAGAAGGAGTGAATGGAGAGAAATAACAAGTAATTGCACCGCTTGGAAGGGCAGATTGTAAACCCAAAAAGGCACACTAAGTTAAATCATCAGATTGTGGCAAGATCAAATTTTGCCGGCCCAGATGTAAACCAATAATGGCTCCGATTTGCAACAATTAGGTGACACCTAGGCTTAGTAAAAACCCCGGTAAAGGCATTGAGGGCAAAAAGGGACAGAAAAAGAGAAAAAAGGAAAAAAAAAGAAAAAGAAAAAAAAATAAAAAAGGGGGTCTAACTTATTAGTGGTCCGGGTAATCCTATCATTAACATGTTCTCTCCTCTATTTGTATGAGTGCAAAGTCTTCTCCTTCTTTAGTTCTATAAGAGACCTTACTACAATGTTTGATACATCTCCTAATTCTTAGAATTACAGCAAGACTAAAGTTAGACCAAGGTTATGTATGGGATTACAACTAGAGAATGTTAACCTTGACCTTGCCCCTCTTCTAAGGTTATGCACCCACAACATTCTTATAAAAGAACAATAAATCAAATCCAAAATAAATCAAATATCATCATCAAAGATCAAAATTATCAAATTCATCAGATATCAAATCATCAAACTCATTAAATATCAAACTCATCAAACTCATCAGATATCAAATATCAAAATTATCAATTCATCAAATAATCAAATAACAAATTCATCAAATATCAAATATTAAAATCAAATTATCAAATACCAAATTCATCAAATATTTAAAAATCAAAATTAAATCATCAAATATCAAAGTCATCAAATATCAAAATTATCAAATATCAAATTCATCAAATACCAAATCAAAATCAAATAATCTAATATCAAAGCAATCAAATTCATCAAATATCAAATATCAAACGTCAAAATCAAATCATCAAATATCAAAGTTATCAAACTCATCAAATCATCAAATATAAAAAGTCAAAATCAAATCATCAAATATCAAAGTTATCAAATTCATCAAACCATTAAATATCAAACATCAAATTCATCAAATAAAAAAAAGTCAAAGTCAAATAATGAAATATCAAAATTATCAAATCAAATTCATCAAACATCGAATTTATCAAATTCATCAAATAACAAACCTCAAAATTATTAAATTAAGGTCATCAAATATCAAAAGCAGAAGTTATCAAATTTATCAAAAATCAAATTTATCAAATTAAATAAATCAAATCATCAAATATCCAAATTACCAAAAATCGAGATTAAGACTCATCAAATATCAAAATTCATTAGATGACAAAATTCAAAATTAGGTTTCCAAAATTATCAAAGGCACGAGTATTCAAATTGCCAATTTCAAAATTATCAAATCCAATCAATAAAAATAAAAAATTATTAAAAAAAAGAAGAGAAAAGGGAGAAGAAAAATAAAGAATTAAAATAAAAGCTAAACCAATCGTTAAGTGAAATCAAATCATTAGACAACCAAACCAGATCAATCCATCACTAGAAAGCTCAAGATAAGGCTAAGGCCTGGGATGACACCGCTTTATTGTTTGCTTGATACTTTCATTTACCTACTAAGGCTTGGGATGGTACTACGCCTTCCAGGCAAGGGTATTGCACTATATCAACTTCGACCTCAACCGAAATTCCAGTAGCAAAATTTCCTCCCACAACCTCTCGTCCCTCACAGAAACCTCTAGGGGCTTCTTTTTCTTAGTTGTTCAATAGTTCACTATCTACAACAAAGAGGGGAAGCTGTTAATACCTAATTTTTGCTCAAACCCTTCTTTGGTCCATCTCCTACATTCTAGATGCCCGATCGGACCACACCAATCACTTTAAAACATGCCAAAACCCTAAGAAACCAAATTTTAGACCAAATGCCCATAAATCCACCGTTAAATCTACATGATTCCCTTTGGATGGTCTTAATTATGCCACATCACCATACTTGATCCCCGGTCAAACTCCACGTGAAACAAAATCCTTAGATAACCAATCACACAATATTTCAACCCTAAATTCTTGGATTTAGCCAATTGTTGTGTGATTTATGCACAGTTAATTCAGGCAAGTGTATCATAGTCAAATGTGAATATAATGATGAAAAAAGTGTCGATCCCACAGAGACTAGATCACAGTACCAAATCAATTTTAAACTAACCGAAGTTGAGCTCGTGAATCAATTGAATGAATAAAAACTAAAAGAATTAATGCAAATCCAAGAACTTAATAAAAACTGAATTGATGGATGAATGCAGCTAGGGTTTAGATTTCATTGAATCAAGGTTACATAATTACCTATTTAATCCAACTCAAGACCGAAATTACCCTAAGGTATATTAAAGTTACTT
>NW_010729263.1:676558-704491 GCF_000365185.1 Nelumbo nucifera
CTCCCCCTATAGGCCCAGACCCCACCCCCACCCCTTCCACCCCGTATGTGACGTCTAATTTGTTCTTCTATTGATTGCATGCATAGAAATTGTGAGTGGGCAGTGTCCATGCGGTGGAGAGTGTGTCACAGTTGTGGATAGGAATGATAAATCTAAGAACATTGGCCGACAGTTCTATGAATGCCACTACTATGTAGGTTATCAGTTAGGTAATTTTATTGTAGTTTACCCAACATGTTCTATGTAGGTTAACATGTATTTGTTGGAATTTGCCCCCGATAAATGATACAATTTTTTCTTATGAAAAAATAAAACAATGATGTACTGAGTGTTCACATCAAAAAAGACTAGCAGCCAAGAAAAACAGTCCTGGATATGCACAAAGCCTCAGGTAAATGGAAAGCTATGAATTGGCACATTGGCTCATAACCATATTAATACTCTTCCGTACCGTTAGGAAGAGAAAAGATAACTGGTTTCTTACTGATAATCAGATTATGGTTTCTTCAATGTGCCTTAACTTCTTACTATTAGGTAACTTCATTAATAATGGGAACTGTTGTATTTCCGTCTTGTTCAAACCGTTAAGTTCCGTCTCTCCCTTGTGGAAATGCATAATGACATATTGTTGAGGAGATGCAAATAAATAGGGGCAAAAGCTTGGTTCAGAATCAAAGGACCCAAACAGATGATCAGGCACCCATATATAACATTTTCATAGGACAAAGGATGATATATAGGGATATATCATACAGTCCGTTCCTTCTTGAAGCTTAACCGGGTTAAATATTAGCTTGATTAGATTTTTATCGTATATATGTTTATGGAACATTCATATATTATGATGGTTGTTTATTAACAAAAGTCTATTTGAAATCATGGTATTGATACATAAGCTTCAACATTACGCCCCCTCAACTGCCTTCTATACAATGTTTTCGAATTATTGTTGATTTGGACGGTTGGACTGTTCGGATTAGAAATCGTCCAGACGACCAGTTTCGTTTTACCCCAAACTTTGTCTTTGATCAAAAATCATTGAATTAGCCAATGAACCGTTGATTCAGATAGTTTGACCGTTGAACCGTTCGACCCAGAGAATGGTTTGTGATTTATTAAATAAGAGCCAAATTCGAATGAAAAGAGAAATCTCTCGGATCTCAGATCTAAGATCTATTGGAGAGAGAGAGAGAGAGAGATCAGTTGAGGGAGATCTCAAATTTGAGATCTAGAAGACTAAGATCTAGAAGAGAAGGCTAAGAGATCAGTGAGAGAGATATGAGAGATCTAGAAGAGAGAAGGCTAAGAGTCTAGATGACAGATCTGAGACTGAGAGAAACCTCAGATCTAACATCACCGCCACTGTAGTTCATCATCGCTGTCGTCGTCGTCGTCAATGCTGCAGCCGACCTCCTCCTCCTCTTCTTCTCTCTTCTCTCTCTTCTAAACTCTCTCAGCCATCGGCAGTATCTCATTCTCAAACAGTGAAACCCTTTTCTCTTCTATTTATATGCATCTTACCCTAATATTCCAATCTAATGGGTAAGATGATATATCATTGTTAAAATACTCAAACCATCCGAACCATTTGACCTGGATGGTTGAACCACTGACCTGAAAACCAGTGGCCAGAGCGGTTCCGCTTTCGAGTCAGTTTTTAAAATCTTGCTTCTATGTATCACGTCTGAGGCTTTGGCCTCAAGTTTAGCGAGTCATGCAGCTCACAAGCTTTTGCATCAAATTAGTGAGGCACATGCCTAGCTCATGTAATTAGTCGATTAAAATGAAAATGAAGAAATTAATTATATATGATATTGTTCACAATACAAAATTTCATTATTTGTTTGTTTACCAATAATTAAAATCAAACAATAAATACCAAGAATTTTCACCTAGCGTATATCTCTTTTAAACCAAAAATATCTCTTCCTCTTCTTAACTCAATGCACGTCAAGAATCTCCATCCAGGCTGAGATGGGCTACCCTGCAGTCTTCTATTAAAAGAGTTGGAGGGAGGTGGGCCAGGAGCTAGTGGAGTGTGAGGAGGATAGCCCATCACAGCCTGCTAGTGCCTTCGAAGGCCCTGCCAGCCATGAAGTTATTAGGCCCAAGCTTGGCCATGAAATTTGCGGGTTTGATGCAAGCTCGTTCCTGGCTAGACTCAAACAATCACCCTAAGCAAATTGATTTTGGTTTATTAGATTAATGAGGAGAGGAAAGAGAATAAAATCAAAAAAGAAAATCAAAAAGGAAAATAAATGAATGAATTTTAAGCAATTTAATGGGAAAGTTGAGAGGAGAGAGAATTAGTGGAGTAAATTACTGGAGGAGGGAGATAATGGAATGACCAATGAGAAGAAATAATAAAAGGAGTTAAAGAGAAAGGGAAGAGAGAATTAATGGTGAATCAATGAGAAAAGATGAAAGTCTTAAGGACTAAAATTGATTGGCTATTTTAGCTACTTTGTTCAATTTTAAAAATAAAAATTAAAAAAATCACAAAAAAAGAATGGTAGCTAGGGAAGAAAGGAGAAGTAACAAAAATCCTGAAAATATCCTTATTTAAGCATTAGGCTTTACATATCACAAGGCTAGAGGCTTAAAGGTGTAGGCCTTAACTCTAATAATTCAACGCCTATGCATTGTTAATGGAGAGAAAGGTTACCGAGACTAGGCCTTTTTAGTCAGCCTGTTCTCAATAGCCTTTTAAAACGATGATACCGGGGGTTCTTTGTAATTTACACTAAATTTTAAGTATATATAGTTAAATTGAATCGGGATAATATCAAATCAGCTAGCGATGATTCCATATTTAATCCCATTATAAACGTTTCAAATTCAGAAACCTTAATACGATAAAATTTGAATTCAAAGTCAAATTGAGAATTTAAGACAACTAAATATCATTTCCAGAAGTGTTTGTTTGGGGTTAGGTGTGACAAGCCGCATAGTGGAGTGATATCACACTAGCTAGGGATAAATGGTCTTGTATGATTGAATAGCCAGGATCTACTGCATATCAAGGGCCATGCAACCAATTATGAGTAAATATGCCAGTGTTTTGTACAGATAAAGGTCTAAAACAATATGCCACATAGGAGTGATACCACTTGAGCCAATAACAAATGGACCTATGTGATTGAAGAGTCGGGATCTACTGCACGCACATATGTGTATCATAAGCTATTGAACCAATCATAAGAGAACATACACATGGTATCTGCTGCTCGCCATACTGTGTAAAAAGGCAATTAATCATGAGTGCACACACTTGGGTTATGTTTGGTTTGAAGGAAAAGATAGGGAAAAGAAGGTTTTTCCATTTTTTCCTTTCTTTTCCTACTTTTTCTTTTAAACCAAACCAAACGCAGACTTGGATTCAATGCTCACAAGACCATGCTCACACTGTTTTCACAACCACTTGCAGCTGTGTATTGGGAATAACTATGTTTCAATAAATAAAATACATGGTGGCAAATGACTGTAAATATGGTATGAGCACAGTCCTGTGAATATTGGAATCTGGTTGCATCATATGCCACTATGTGGAGAAGGGAAAGGTTCATGGGTCAGGGGTTCAACGGGGATGAATCGGAGGTCAAAACCGTGATGACCTGACATATACATATATACAAACATACATGTATTTATATAATATATTTTACAACTTTTAATATACTTTAATATGGTCTATGCATGATAAGTTTCTTAATTTTTAAAGCATATAACTATAGTTCAACTCTTTTAATTTACATTTTCTTTAAAATATATGCATACTAAATTAATATATACAATAAATGGTAATTAATTGGTTCACCAAATTTTTGGTTAAACTAGCCTATCAATTGGCTTTCACCAATCTAATATATATATATATATATATATGCCCCTACATTGAGACACTTGGCACCCATATATTAAGACAACTGTCCTTACAATAACTTGCAATTTCATACTAAGACCACTAACTTGGAAATTCAAACTTACCTCTATGCATGTGTCGTGTGTTATTTAAAGTATATGAGAAGTGGGAAGTTCCCACTCTCAATTACTTCCTAAAAAAATGAAAACGGGAAAAGTGGGAAATTTCACTCTCAATAAGTTTACACATAGAACTAAATGTTTTAAAATCTAAAACTCACTTTGCAACTAGAGAATTTTTAGAACTTTGGGAACTCAGAGAACGTTGGAAACTCACAAATCTGAGGGAATTGTGCAACTCTTCAACTCAGAGAAAACTGGAAATCAGATTCATTCAACCCTGCAATCTGAATCGGGTCAATTTAATTTTGGTTTAAATTTTGAGTTTGTGACTTTCAAAAAATAGGAAGTGTGCATTTACTATTCAGCCGTTTGCTCTGTTTAATGTCTGATAATACTTAGACATTTATCAAGTTTCTTCCATTTAGTATCATGTTAGGTTTCCTCTTTCAGAGAGCTATGAGGATAACAAATACAAGAATTCAGAAAATAGTTAAAAAAAAAAAAGAAAACTGAACAGAAAACAAAACGTGCGACAGCAAAATTTTCAGTTGTATTTATATTAGTTTTCTTTCATTTTTTAGTTTTTCATTTAATTCATCTCTGCTTATTTTATATTTTTTTATTTTATTCCGTTGAAATGGGTGGTAAAACACCCATCTTTGAACTGGCGAAGTCTAATGTTTTCGTCGCTCTAACGAGCTAACGAAATGAGAAGTGGGTAAAGAAGATGACGCTATGGGTTATCCGGGTCGGATGTATTACCCATTTGGACAAATATCATGCAGACCCGGTTTATTAATTGCATATTAATACGGCGTAACGACCCGGATTAATAGTTAACAGCACTATAAAAAATTACTTTTAATAATTGACACGTGGTTAATTAAGTATTAATAATAATTGACGTACAACAGATTAATAATAATAATATTATTGTGTTTATTATAACATTAATAAATTATTATAATAATTAACAAATTAACAATAATGATGCTTTCTAATTAATTGCCCAGTTTAATTCATTTAAAATCAAACCGATTTTTTTAATTAGGGTTGTTATTAATTCGACATAATTACTGTTAATTACTAAAATAATACTAATTAATGCTTTCTAATTAACTAAGTTCGTCTATTAATTTCTAATAATAATTACTCACTGAATTAATTACTGATAATAATTTCTTTAAATAAATACAGCTAATACTTAATTAATTAATGCTAATTACTAACTTTTAATTAACAGCGATAATTAATTACTAAAATTATTTACTTGCTGATAATAATTACTCATAATTAATTACGGATACTAATTACTTACTGTTAATAATTAATTACAGATAATATTGGTACTTATTAATTCCGACCGATAATTAATAATGATAATTACTATTTCGAATTTATTCATTTAATATTTGTATTAATTCATAATATTTAAAACCGATCTACACCGGTTTATTAATTGTTAATTAATTACATTAATTAGCATTTATTAAATACATTAACAATAAATTAACGTATTTAACTAAGTTAACTAATAATTAATTATTCATTAATAACTAAATAACTATTAATTACATTACTTAATAAATAATCATCACTCATTAATAATAATAATAACCAAAATTTCAATATTTATAAACATTTAAAATAAGTAATGGTTATTGAATATTTACTTTTTATACTTATTTTCAGTAGCATCTATATTAATTTTTATACTGAATAATTAAATTTTATAATATTATAATTCTGAATATTTGTTACAATAAGTCTGAATTTATAATATTACTGAAAATATTATTATTTTCAGTACTAAAATATTATACTTATTTTAAAATAATATGTTAGTAATTATTTTCAGTATTTAGTAAAAATAATTACCTACAATAAATCTGACTTTTCAAAATTTCACGTTTTTTATAAATTAATGTAATTACTGTAAAAGTTAATTATTATGTTAGTAATTATCATATATTTTTCAGGGAAAATGTTAAAAACTGAAAAATGATAACTAATTATTTTGAAACCTGAAATTTCAAAATAATTAATGAAAATTACTGAAATTTGTTAATGGTTATTGAAATTACTTATTTTAATTATTGTCATGAGTAATTATTTTTTCAAATTATAACATTTTTAGAAATTAATATAATTAATAAATTACCAACTAATAAAACCAGAATAGGTTGATTTTAAATATTGCTTTGAAATCTGAAATTATTGAAAATAAAAAATATTAATATCAAAATACAAAAAATTAAAATAATTATAGTGAGAATTAGTTAGAATAGTTCTGATAATTGGTGAAATTAGTATTTTTGAGTTCTGAAAATTCTGATGATAATTGGTTTTAAATATTGTTTTGAAATCTGAAATTATTGAAAATAAAAATAATAATATCAAAATATAAAAAATCAAAACAATTACTGTTAATTATTTACTTACAATTATACATATAATTTAAATTGCACACAAAATAAAAAATTATTTTCAAATTATAGAAACTATAGAATTTGAAAAACAAAATCAGAAAATAAAAATTGTAGAATAAACACCAAAATTATAGAAAAACACAGAAAATTGCAAATAAATAAAAAAATACAGGAAATTTTATAGATGGTAGAAAATAGAAAAATGTAAAAATAATATAAATATGTAAGAAAAACAGAAATTATAAAAACATCTAATATATATATATATATATATTAAAACTTTCAATTATTCGTTATTTTTTACTAAATTAAATACAAAAATTATTGCTTCATTAAATATGTATATATATTATAATAATATTGTATTGTTAATTAATTACTGTTAATAACTATTAAATGTAATTAAATGTATTTTTTTGGTAATTAAATTTAATTTTATGCTATTTATAGCTTAAATTATAATTACTATTAATTATCATTTAGTTACAATTTTAAAAATATATTATTTTTACAAATAGTAATGTCTTTAAATAAAAAATAATAATTACTGTAAATTGTTGTATTAATTTTAATTAAATGAAATTTTCTGGTAATTATTAAATAATTACTGTAAATTGTTGTATGATGCACTGTTAAATAATAAATGCATTAATTTTATTGTATTTATAGTAATTTTTTAATTTATAGTTAACTATCATAAATATTAAGTGTATTTAATAAAATATTGTTAATTACAATTTAGAATCCCATTAATAATTAATACAATGGTATTCGGTCATGTACCATTAAAACCATTAATGATTATCAAAATACTGATATTTACATTTTAACATACCATTAATAATTAATTATCAAGACCCATATCAGTTTTATTCTTTACATAATATTTTGTTACAATTTAATTACTGTTAATTATTTATAATTAAATGCAATTTTCTGTTAATTAATAAACACCAAAATTAGTTAACTCCAAAATTATTGAAAAACATAGAAAATTGCAAATAAATAAGAAAATACAGGAAATTTTATAGATGGTAGAAAATAAAAAAATGTAAAAATAATATAAATATGTAACAAAAACAGAAATTATATATATGTATATATATATATTAAAACTTTTAATTATTCATTTTTTACTAAATTAATTACAAAAATTGTTACTTCATTAAATATGTATATATGTTATAATTATATATTATTGTTAATTAATTACTGTTAAATATTGTTAAATGTATTTTTTTGGTAATTTAATTTAATTTTATGTTATTTACATATTAAATTATAATTACTGCGAAAAATCACTTAGTTACAATTTTAAAAATATATTATTTTTACAAATAGTAATGTCTTTAAATAAAAAATAATTACTGTTAATTGTTGTATGATGCACTGTTAATTAAGTTTAATTAAATGAAATTTTCTACTAATTATAAAATAATTACTGTAAATTGTTGTATGATGCATTATTAAATAATAAATGCATTAACTTTAATGTATTTATAGTAATTTTTTAATTTACATTTAATTATCATAAATATTAAGTGTATTTAATAAAATACTGTTAATTACAATTTAAAATACCATTAATAATTAATACATTGGTATTTAGTCATGTACCATTAAAACCATTAATAATTATCAAAATACTGATATTTACATTTTAGCATACCATTAATAATTAATTATCAAGACCCATATTTAGAATAGAAAACACAACACCATCTATAGGTTTTGTACACATTTTCAGGAATTTGTTTTGTGAACTAGGAACCTCAGAGAAGGAACTCTGAGAACTTTCAAGGTGTCTACCAAACTCTCTAGCTGTAGTCTCCCACTTGAAAAAAGTCAAACAACTCTCCAAATTTAGGAGTCTGCTAATCAAAAAATTCTGCAACAAGTCTGCTACTTGGAGAACTCTCAAGTTAGTAAATTCTCTGTTATTTACTTATTTCATTCTCTAGTTATAGTTGTTTCAATAACTTCATAGTAATTCTCTGTTATTTCAATCTATGTTTTAATGATCTCCCAACTATTAGCAATCATTTTTACCCAGTCGTAGCGGCCTGGTGTTAATAGGATAGATTTCGTTATCTTTGCCATCAAGTTACATAAACTATTGTGTCCATTCAACATTTATTTCAATATATGTTATAATGACCACCGACCAACGATAATCGTTTATGACCAACGATTGTTCCAATCTATTGATAGGATAAAGTTCATACTCATTCAGCAGTTTATAGATAAGGTTGTGACCAGCTGATATGCTTTTATTAAATGGATTGGGTTTCTTTGACCCAGATTAATACATTTACTATTACTATTATGATTGTAATGTTATATTTATTTCTGATTTTATAATTATTAACATTTTAATAATATTTTAATAATAATTAATTGAAAATTTATATAACTTTATAACTGATAAATACACTTTCCTTATTGAGGTTGGATTGCTACACTTTTATTCAACTCTCCTTAATAACCACTTAGGTAAATGTTTATTTACTTTATTTGTTTTATATATTATTATGATGCCTTCATTAATTTTTAATTTAGACTATAATATTTACACTCATTGATTATTAATTTTTTTATTTGTAGTGGACCTTTGTACCCTTGATGAAGTTGAAAACTATAAGATGAAGCCAGAATACAATATGATGGAGCATATAGGAGCTATTAGTGACATGTGTCGACAATTAAGTTGTAATAAGATACATCTTCCCAATGAACAGAGGATCCAAATACTTTTGAAATCTTTACCTGATGAATGTGAGACAGTAGCACAATCTATATGGGAGAAGTATAAGAAAAAAGAAATACGAACATTCTTTCAAGCTGCTTGCGAAGTTGAACTGTCTAAATAATAACACATTGCGCAAGGTATTAAGATGACTGTTATTGTGGCAATGGAAGAGATGGTAGAGATAGATGGTTATGCAAAACAGGAACTAGAATACTAGATGATGAATGGGCACTTGATGTGTGTAATAAGTTAATGTATCATCCCTCTAGGAGATTAAGTAAAAACATGCCCCGTAATAAGGCAAAACAAAATGTATAAATGTCCTTCTTATTCTATAAGAGATTTTGTAAATATTGATTGTTGATATTCTTCTTTTTTTTTTTGAAAACTGTAAATGTTCCTCTTATTGAATATAACCATGTTTCTTGATCCTATTGATTAGTACCATGTTTTTATTTTCATATAATTTTACGTATTTGTTGTTGTTTTTACTACAATTTATAAGAATACCATATCAAAATTATTGAATAATACTTTTTTTTGCTAAGTTATTTACGGAGTTGGACTTGAAGTTAATGGGTTATTGGGTCAAGCTTCAATCCCATCATTCAAACTGCAATTGTGCACTTCTGTATTGAGTTCAATCTGCTTAAAAACTAGAATTTTAGAGAAAGCGGACATTCAATTGGGTTCCTCAAACTGCAACTTCAAAGAAGCAGTAATTCAATCCGGTTAGTATATTTACATGTTATAAATTTTTTAGTTGTTTTGTGTTTCATATTCTGTTGAATACGAAGTTAATTGCTTGCATCACTAAGTATAATGGACTCCATTAAACGCCAATCAATTGTGTTCACTAGCGGTTGAGATCACAACCGAACTACTTTTTTTTCCTTCTTCCATTCACATTCTCTTCTGTTACTTTGAATATTTAACACACATTTTTGTTGAAATGGGTTATAATCCACCCTTCTTTTACCTCTTGATGGCCGCTATACGTTTGTTGTCGTCGCTCTGTTGAGTTAATAGTCAGGTTAAGAATATGATGCAATATGGATCAGGTGGGTCGGGTCTAAACAGAATACGAATCTAGGTTTTCCTTATTATCTAATAGGTTTGGTTTAACCAGTTATATGTATATAAGCCGACCTAGTTTCCAAGAGACCCAGGTTTAATGCATTTAAGCCAATAGCCAGAGTAATTAATGATTAACATTAATTAATAATAATTAACATTAATTGAATTAGTTAGGTATTGAACTAAACCCGGTTTAATTCATTAATGATAATTAATAACATTGTTAATAATAATTATTTAATATCCATACTTAATTCAATTCAGTTTTCAACAAACCCAATTTTAAAGTTATATTCACTAATTATATAACTTTATAAATAGTTATATTTAATTAATTGAAATTAGTTGCTAAAAAATGCTGAATTCGGTTATTTAATTTCAGAATGTGTGCTAAATTAATTATTTAAATAAATGGTAACTGCAAATTAAAAACTAATTAAAATATTAATAAATATATATACCATAATTAAAACTTATTGATAAATAGTCACTAGAAAATTTATTTCAATAAATATCAATTTATTTTCTTTAAATTTACATTAATTTTGATATTAGAAGTAATTTTTTAGCAATAAGTATATATTAATATTTTCAGTTATTTTCGTCAACTATTAGTGAAAAATTAATAATTAATTAAAATATTAATAAATATAAATTTCATAATTAAAAATTATCGACAACCTTTCATTGGAAAATTTATTTCAGTAAAATTAAATTTATTATTACCATTACTGATATTACAATTAGTAATTTTAATATTATATTTATTTCTATTATTAATATTGAGATTCATTAAAATTGTCAATTACTCATTTATAATTACAAACATTATCGATATATAATGAAGATTATTTAATATCAGTAATTATAATTAATAATGTTTATTAATCGAATAAACCCCGATTTATATGTTATACTGATCATTAATTAATATATTATTAACATTAGTGATTTTATAATCATTAATTATATAACTTTGTAAGTAGAAAAATTTAATTTATAGAAATTATTTACTGAAAATTATTGACTTTGGTACTTTAATTTCGGGAAGTGTCTGTAAATTACTTAGTAAAAAAATGATTATGACAAATCTATAATTAATCAAAATATTAATTAATATAAATTTCGCAATTGTAAATTATTGATAAGTTTTCCATTTGAAATTTTAATTCATTAAGTATAAATTTATTTCATTTTTGCATTTTCATTATTTTTTATGTTTCCAACATACCCGGTTTTAATGTTACACTGATAATTAATTAGTATATTATTAACATTAATAATTTTACAATCACTAATTATATAACTTTATAAATATTTGTATTTAGTTAATAGAAATTACTTGCTGAAAATTACTGATTTTGGTTATTTAATTTCATATTGTGTGGCTAAATTAATTAATAAATTCCACAGTTAAAACTTATTGATAAATATCCACTAGAAAAGTTATTTCAATAAATATAAATTTATTGTCTTTACACTTACATTAATTTTGATATTATCATTAATGTTTTAGCACTTTTTTGTCAATTATTACTGAAAAATCAAAATTTATTGATAAATTTTCATTGAAAATTTATTTCTGTATAATCAAATTTATTTTTTAACACTAAAATTATTTTTGTTATTATGAGTAACTTTTTAGCAATAAGTAGTTATTGATATTTACAGTAATTTTGGTCAATTTATTAATAAAAAACCACTTCTGGTAATTTATTGTTTTCAATATTATTAATACCATTACTAATATTAAAATCAGCAATTTTAATATGATAATTATTTCTATTATTAATATTTAGATTCATTAATAATGTTAATTACTGATATTACTAACATTATCTTTATATAATGAATACTATTTAATATCAGTAATTATAATTACTAATATTATTTTTAGCAATTAATATATTATTAACATAATCGATTTTTAAATCATTAATATTAATATCTATGTTATAATTTCAGTAATATAAGTAATTATTCCATTAATAATATAAAATGTTAAATATAAGTAATTATTTCAATAAATATAAATTTATTTTCTTTACTTTTACATTAATTTTGATATGAGCATTAATTGTTTAACAATAAGTATATATAAATATTTTCAGTTATTTTGGTCAATTATAACTGGAAAATTAATAATTAACTAAAATGTTAATAACTATAAATTTCACAATTAAAAATTATTGCTAACTTTTCGCTGGAAAATTTTATTTCAGTAAAATTAAATTTATTTTTCTAACATTGACATTAATTTTGATATTATCAATAATTTTTTAGCAATTAATAAGTTCTAATAAATCATAAACATTTATAGCATTATTGCTATTACTATTATAATTTTTATTATTAGTTATATTAATTAATAAATTAATATACATAATTTATTAATTATATTAATTAATATAAATTTCAAAATGAAATTATAAAAATTAATTATTTTTTGATAACCATAATTACTTATATTAATTATAAATAAATATTATGAACATATTAACAATTAATTATTGTAATTTTACTAATACTTATAATATCTCACTACGAATACATTTTTAAAATATAAAAAATGAATTAAATAATCTTAATACTCTAATAATGAATACTTTATGGAAAATATAATTAATTATAATTTACTATTTAAAGAATAACTATTTTTTAATCAAAAAAGTTATTACTTAAAAGATATCAATAGTATATAAGCAACACTATTTAATATTAATAAAACTAAAAAATACATAAACTAATATTCTTTTACTTATAAAAAGTTTAATATATCATTAACATTATTAGTAGGATTATTGATATTACTATTAGTTTTATGATTACTTATATTAATTAATAAATTAATATAATTAAATAATTAATTATACTAATTGTACTACTAAGTTTCTTTATAAAATTAATTATATAAATTAATTCAATTTCAGTAGCCATAATTACTTATATTAATTATAATTAAATAGTATTAACATAGTAACAATTAACTATGTTACTTTTACTAATACTTCTATTATTTCACTACAAATACATTTTTAATGTATTCAAAATACAAAAAGTAATCTTAATATCCGAAATGAAATATGTTTGAAATAAATAATTTATTATAATTTCCTATTTAGATGTACACTACATATTTAGCAACAATACTTTATTGATTCAACTTATTTGCATGTTATTACAACAATTTATATATACATTAATGAAACAAGTATTTATTATTTTTTATACAGATATTTCGATTGATATAGCACCATTAAATTATATAAAATTCAATTTCAGGTACGCCAACCTTACCTATTTATTTAATCTCTGTAATAAAATGATTTTGCTTTTATTGATTGTTAATTATTTAACCTAGCAATTAATTTATATTATTTAGATGCAATAGGTATATATATATATATTATTCATATGTTATGTTCATGCACAGTTGAAATGGATTTAAATGAAAGACAGTAGGCCAAGGAAGCTCGAAAATTAAGAAGATTTATTTTGATCCAACGTAGAAATAGAAGAAAACTGTTTGATGCTTCTACTACTTCCAGTCGTAGACTATGTGCTCCTAATCATAACATTATTGGTATATAGTTTGACTGTTCACATTAAATATTAGTAAACTTTTTTATTTATATAATTGAAACTAATGAAGTACTTTTCGATAATTTTACAAGAACAAGCTAGGAATTCTCAAATTCATAGGAACTTTATATTTACTGAACATAGAAAGGAAGCAAACAAAGTTTTGGAGGACGATGCACATGGTACATAAATATTATTTACAATGTATTTAGTATAACTACTTTTAATAAATTAATTACTAATTGATTAAGATATATAAGAGATGATAATAGGAGAAATAACCATTTGTCTTTAGATGAGACGATAGATGATGTAGAAGAAAGAGGATATGGTCATTTAGCTTTAAGTGATATGTTTGATGATGAAGAGGAAAATGTCATTGAGGGCACTCAAAACAATAAGTATTTTACAAAAATTATATATATATATATATATAGCCTCTTTTAATAGTATTGATGTCCATTTAAAATATTTGAATTTTACTTTATAGGAAATATAAGAGAAATTTGGGATTTTGGACCTCCTACTAAAGTATGTACTTACTGTGGAGCAATTATCTGGTATGAAGAAAGGAATAAGAATGCTAGTAGAACTTCGACTCCCAAGTTTTCAATTTGTTGCCAAGTTGGAAGAGTTAAACTGCCATATGTACAAGAAACTCCAAGATTTTTGAAAGAGTTATTAGATTGTGAAAGAGGAAGCAGATCAAACAACTTTAGAGAGAACATTAGAGCTTATAACTCCTTATTTGCCTTTACTTCTATGGGAAGAAAAATTGATAATATGATCAATGATGGTAAGGACCCTTATGCATTTCATTTAAATGGGTAAAACCACCACAAGATTGGATCTTTATTACCATTGCGTGGAAAAGAACCAAAATTTGCACAACTCTACATATATGATACATTCAATCAGGTATCAAATAGGATAAATGCAGTAAATGATAATGTGGGTTCCAATGAGTTGGATAGAGAAATTGTTGAAGGGTTGTTAAATATGATAGATGAACATAATGCCCTTTCAAAGGTATTCAGAATGGCGCGAGATAGATTTAATGAAGAAAATCTAATTCCAATTCGATTAAAACTCATTGGTAATAGTCGGAAAGATGTCTGACAATACAACTTACCTACTGCATCTGAGATTGCAGCAGTTATAGTTGGAAATAGAGATAAATACGATGCACACCGAGATGTTACTATTGATGAAAGATCAGGTGGTCTCAGGAGAATTAATGAATTGCATCCAAGTTTTATGGCAATGCAGTATCCATTATTATTTCCATATGCAGAGGATGGATTTAGAGTTGATTTGTTGTTAACAAATCCTCAAAATGGATGTGCAATGAAACACACGAAGATGAGCATGCGTAAATATAATGCATTTAGATTGCAACAATGGCATTTTGAAGGATAGACATCAATCCAAGGTGGACATTTGTTTCATCAATTTGTTGTTGACACACAGAGATGTATAGAAGAGAACAAGTTGACTTATATTCGAGCAGAACTTTATAAGGGTATGGAAGATGCAGTTACCGCAGGAGACAATAATGCATCATTTGTAGGACGACACATCGTATTGCCATCATCTTTCATTGGAGGTCCAAGATATATGGTTCAAAATTTTAAGGATGCAATGGCTATCTGTAGATAGGCTGGATCGCCTTATCTCTTTCTTACATTTACATGTAATCCAAAATAGAATGAATGAAATAAAAAGATTTGTAGAGATCATACTTGGGCAAAAAAAACGAAGAATGACCAGATATTGTTGTTCGCGTCTTCAAGATAAAATTGGACCAAATSATGAGAGATTTGAAGAAGAATTTCTTATGTTTGGGAAGAGTCATTGCAGGTAGACTTGTTCATGGGCTGGGTGGCCCGACGGGCCGACCCGGCCCAGCCCGGCCCCGAATGGGCTTGAACACGCAAATGGGCCCGCGGACTTAACCTCGGGCCAAAAAGCTCGGCCCGCAATAAATTTGAGCCAAGCTCGGGATTTGCCAAAATAGCTCGCCGAGCCCGGCCCGACCTGACCTATAATTAAAGTTAAAAACCCTAGTCGAATACCCCTCTTTCTTTCACCTCTTTTTCCATCCAAACCTCTCTTCTCCACATCCTCCACAGTTCTCAGTCCTCAGTCCTCACACTCTCAGGCAGCCACACAACCGGCGAGGCGGCGAACATTCACCAGCACAACAACTCCGGCGGTGAGTCCTCTCCTTCTCTCTCTCTCTCTTTCTTTCTCTCTCTCTCGTTCCTCTTCTCAAACTCACTTCTCTTTCAAATCTTAGACACCGGCGATGGCAAGGCGGCGAATATAGGCACCGGTGACGGTGAGGCGGCGAATATAGGCACCGGCGGCGGCGGTGAGTTCTCTCTCTCTCTCTCTCTCTCAGGCACGAACTGATCACTGCTAAAATCGCAGGTCACAACTCACAGTCACCGTGAACTCAGCTCCGGCAAACACAATCACCGACGGCAAACTCAGCTCGGGCTTCGGGCTTTTTATCAGGGTCGGGCTCGGGCCTAACAAGTTTCCATTAATGAAGAGTAAAAGCCCAACCCGAGCTCGGCCCAGCCCGACCCATGCTCAGAGTTACCTGATGCGAACCAGGCAAACCCAGTCGTAGGGCACTGTGTGGCATTGGTAGAACATCTCACCAGGCCCTCGTACGGCTCACATCTGGACCATCCAAGCCCAACTACCCCCTGGCAGCTCCGGCTATAAATGCAAGGCACCCCCCACAAAGTAAGGTATTCAATTCCACTTGAAACCTTTGTGATCTCTAGTGCTCTCTCCACTAAGGACTTAGCGCTATCCGAAACCTTGTCTAGACCCCCTCGGCTCTAGACTCGTCACTTACCTCATGCACATACTAACTTGATCGTCAGAGTCCTTGCCTCGGGTAACCACCTGAGGCCTCTAACACCCCCTCCCTTGCAGGTTCATCACTGTGGGAACAACACCTCGTCCTCCCTCGAACACCCTTATCGGTACCAGCCCTCGGCTTCTACAGTACCCGAAGGAGTGATACACCTCAGCCTCCAGTCCTCGTCCTCGGCTCATCTCCCCAGGACCCTCAAAGCCTTTGGCCTTCCCTCGAAGCTTAGGAGTGAAATTACTTTGTTTCCCTTAGCCAAACTAAGCATCAACAATTGGCACCGTCTGTGGGAACCATTGCTAAGACGATCCCTTAAAACACTACAAACTCACGATCTCCTAAAGGTTCAAACACCATGGTACGAAGGGCCAGGAACCCCTAGAACCTGGTCACGAGTGAACAATTTCAAGGCTGACGTGAGCATGTCGAGCCCCCAGCACTCGGCTTAGCCAACTGGTGTGTCTGGAAGCGCATCGTTAAACACTCAAGAACAACAGTTTAAACATTTATAGAATTTTACTGATTCTCAAAAAACTACTAACGTAGTAAATGGGTGAGAACGGGTCATCTCCACTGGGAAGCGAGGGAAAAATTAATATTTTCTTAGATCCGGACAAGATAACACAAAGGGGAGTTGCAGAAATATAAAATTAATTA
The DNA here is from genome assembly GCF_000365185.1 of Nelumbo nucifera. The sequence continues at coordinate 693,927 of NW_010729263.1, forward strand.
ATTAAAAAAATGGAATTCATTAAAACCAAATTCGAACAGTACTGAGAATAACAAGTGCATAAAAAATAAATAAATAATAGAAACAAATAAATAAAAGAAACAAAAGAAAAATGTCTGAGAATCCGATCAGAGGTAGCAGTTTCCGAATCTCTCCTTCCACCCTCAAACTTCTCGAGCTAGGCCTTCCGTCTTACCTAGCCAAATTTCAGATCTGTAGAAGTAAAAGTAAATTTGCATGAAGAAAAAAATAAACTGAAATTAAAGAACAGAAACTAATTCTAAAACTGAAGAAAATATGGTTGGGATTCAAATCCAGAGGTGGCAGTAGTGGTGTTGGCGAACTGCAAGTAGGAACCCCTCCTCTTGCCTATGCATCCTCCTCTTCCTCTACCCTTGAGCTTCTCAAGACCAACCTTCCTTCTTACTTGGGTTAATTGACCAACCCCTTCTACAGGGCTCCTAGGACCCTTTTTATAGAGAAGGGTGGACACAACAGGAAATAGGGAGAAAGAGATGGGGGCGGCAATTGGGATTTAACAAAGTTAGGGACACCCTAGGGTTTCTAATGGATGACTAAGATGGTTTTGGGGTGATCCTATGGCTAAAAATAAAAGGAGAGGGTGCCCAATATTATGTAGGGCTGAGATTTGGGCACCCAGAAATGGAGGGTGTAGATTAGAACATCTAGGGTTGAAGAGTTAAGATTAAAAAAATAGGTGGTGCCCTAGATTGAATGGTTGGGATATAAGATGGAGGGAGTGGCTGAGATTTAATGGTGGGGAGCTGAATGGTGAGGATTAACAGAATAAGCGGCGCCCTAGGGTTTAAAAGCTATAAAGGAGAGCCCTAAAATGAGTGGTTGAGATTAAACACCTAAGGGCGGCTTGGGTTTGCTAAGAGTGAAAAGATTAGGTTAAAAAGGCTCCCTAGGGTTTGCTAAGGAGAGGGGAGCATGGTAATACAATAGGATGGGCGCCAACTGGGTTTAGCAGATAGGAGGCGCCCTCCTGTTCTCAGTTCTTTACAAAAACACCCCCTCTCTCAGCTAGACTTCACACCAGCTTCCCAAAAACTGCTTTTTAGCCATGAAAATTTCCCAGTTTTCTACATAATTTGCACAAAGACCTTCAGATGTCACATAATTGATTTTAACTGGGAAAAGTGTACACTTTGACGACTCTAAGGCCGAAAATACCCCTGAATTGATGCCCTTAAGGCATCAAAATGGAGAGTTGTCACACCCCCAACTTAAACATTGCTAATCCCTTCGCAATGCAGCTTTAAAATTACACTGAGTATATAGATCTTTCCCATTACAAGGTCATCTCTAATAGAATTAATCAAGCATCCTGATTCCAGCATTCTCAAACTCTATATAGATCGGTATTGGCTTTAGGGGTAAAACTATCTTATTTTGAATATTACAGAAACATGGCTTAAAAATCTTATTTATCCTTCCATTTGCAAACTGTCTTGATAAGATGAGATTGATTTTAAAATCAAATAGGTATTCTTCTTATTATTTCTGTCAGCGGATTTCTACCCCTGAACTTATTTTTATTGTTACCTTTCACCGTTTTACGCGAATCTCGACACTTGACTTTGGTGAAGAGACCCGATTACTAAGTGTTAGGTAAGTGTCTTTGGCATTCCCTTTTTCGTTTGATGCGAATCTCGACAATTGACTTCGGTGAAGAGACCCGATTACTAAGTCTAGGGTGTCCATTGACCTTTTATTCCTTTTTTTTTTGCAACACTATTCAGGGTAGTCCATTGTCTCTTAACAATTTGAAGAATTTTATCTAATTTCTCAATCTTTCTCTTCCTATCTTGATAGGGGCAAACTTGGGAGTATTTTYYAATTTCYAAACGGTTTCGACAATATTCAAACAAGACCAATTTTTGACTCCTATCACTTGCTACCAATTTCTATAGAATTCAATATTCTTTTATCAATTTCTTTAACTTTTTCTGTTTGGGAATCTCTTTTAATGGAAAATTTTAAAAATTCCAGTGAAACCTTAATTCTCCATCTTTATAGGCTTAGCTTCACAATTTTTTTTTCAATTTTTCTCTCTCTTTCCTCACCCCTAACTTAAATGCCATTGTCCCTAATGGCATGACTAGAATGATGCAAAGAAGATTTGAGCCAAAGGGAACAACGAGTAGGGTTTTTCTGAGGGGTTCAAGGTATGCCCCCTCGTCTTGAATCAAGAAAATAAAAAAAAAACTCTAATCCTAAAATTAACTGAAAAAAAATTACGTTGGGTTGCCTCCCAACCAACACTAAGTTTAATGTCTTCATCCAGACATATTCAAGTACTTTTTCCATCTACACTCTCTGACTAACATTCATTTTCCAACAGATAGGGCTCAAATTGGGCTAACCAAGGGGTAAATAGGTCATTTAAAAAAGTTATCCACTATATCTATCTTGAACTCATCTTCCCCTAGGTTTGGATACTTAGGGGCACTACAAACGTTTAACTGGACTTTTTGCTTCTCTAATGAAGTTTTCATTTCTCCCAATTTACGGTTGATGTTTGTATTGGCCGTTACTAGAAATTGACATCTTAAGATTATCGGGATATGGTTCAACTCCTCGATTGGGGTCATGTCTAGGATAAAATCCGATGGGAAGTAACAACCCTCTACCTTGACCATGACATCCTCAATAACACTTCGAGGAGTGTTGACTGACCAATCACCGAGTTATAGAATTATTGGGGTTGATTTTAACTCACCGATCCTAAACCTATCATAAATGGATGGAAGTGGAGTTATACTAGCCCTAAAATCCACTAGTGGCTGATCAAAGGTGATTCCAGTGATGACACAACTTACGAGAGGAGCACTAAGGTCTTTCATATTCTAAGGGGGTTGATTTAGGAGAGCTACACTAACATCTGCTGAGAGCATCAATTTTTGTGGGGCCAATTGTGGCTCCATCATTTGAGTACACAACTCTTTCAAGAACTTGGCATAGGCCGGGACACGTTGGATCGCATTGAGGGGAGGGATGTTAATATGGACTTCCCGGCTCTCCCTGTTGTGAGTTTCTTTGTTCTTTAGCACTGGCCCGACTGTGAGTGTAGTTGGAAGGGGAACTATGTGTTGGTTTACTATAAGCTCTTCTTCTAAAGTTTCCTTTCCTTCTTCTTCTCCCCCCAACTTAGGGTCTTCCCACTCCTTTTCATTAACTCTCTTTTTCTCACATGGGTCCTCTAAAATCCTTTCACTCCTTACGGTTGTAATGGCCTTGGTATTTTCACACTAAGGATTCTTAGGAGGTAGCCGAATTTGCTATGGAGGAAAACCCGATGGCTGATTTCTAGGAGTTGCAACCAGTTGACTCGGTATTTTCCTTACTTCTCTCCTCGCCCTGGCTTTGGCTATCTGTCCTATTTGGCTCTCTAATCTATCAATGGACTGCTGCTGATTTAGGATCAACTACTAAAGCTGCATGAATTGGTCATCTACTGTACGTGCTTGAGGAGGTTGTAGATAAACTTGATAAGGTTGGGCCAGTTAGTTCCTAGGATGCATCTGTTGGAGTTGACTTTGCATTTGTGGCCTCTGAAATTGTTGGGCCATAGAGTTAGATGAATGATGATATTGTTGGAACTATGTGTAGGTTTGACATGATTGAGCCAGTTGAGTCCCATGGTAATCATTGTACTCCCAATGAGTTTGGGATCCAAACCATTGAGAGTGCATCCTCTAGAATATCATACCCTAAATATTGGAATGAAAATGCAAGAAAAATATTAACCAATTTTTTTTTCGATTATATATATATATATTTTGGGAGTTTAAATTCAAATTCAGATTTTGAAATTTAAATTTGAATTTTTTAAAAAATTTTAACTTTTTTTTCCTTTTCAATTTTTTATTCGAAAATTTAAAATTTAAATTTCAAAATTTGAAATTCAAATTCAGGTTCAAATTCAAATTCAAATTTAAATTTAAATTCAGATTTGAAATTTAAACTCAAATTCAAAAAGTTCAACAATTTCCTATTTAACAATTAATTATTCAATTAAAGCAACTAAAAGAAAAGAAATTAAATAAAGTAACAAATAATAATTGGAAACAGAAAAAAAAAAGCAACAATTGATTGTGCTAAACAGAATTAACAACTACCAAAAATAAATTCTAACAAACTAATTGCTAATCTAAAAATTAAACTGAAAATAAAATGATCAAAAAGAAAATTAGGCAAGAAATAGATAAAATAAAAGAAAAAATACAAATCTAAAAAATTAAACCGAAAATAAAATAAACAAAAGAAAAATAATTATGCTGAAAATTTATTTATTTATATTTTTTTCGTTTTTTTAATAAAAGAAAAACACAAATCGAAAAATTAATACAAAAATAAAATTAACAAAAGAAAAAATATGCTGCAAAAATAAATAAAATAAAATAAACGAATTTTTTTATTTCTTTTTTTTTTTTTCTATCTGAAATAAAAGAAAAAAAAATGAATCTAAAATTTAAACCAAAAATAAAATAAAATAAAATAAACAAATGAAAATTATGTTGCAAGAAATAAAATAAAATAAAATAAACGATTTTTTTTAATCTGAAATGCATAAAAAGTAATTAAATAACAAAAACAAAATAAAAATGTCTGAGAATCTGATCAGTGGTAGCAGTTTCTGGATCTCTCCTTCCACCCTCGAACTTCTCGAGCTAGGCCTTCCGTCTTACCTGGCCGAATTTTAGATCTGTAGAAGAGAATTAAAACACAAATTAAATCTAATAAAAGTAAATTTGTATGAAGGAAAAATAAACTGAGATTAAAGAACAGAAAGGTGGTAACACCTAGGGGCGGCTAGGGTTTGCTAAGAGTAAAAAGATTAGGTTAAAAAGGTTCCCTAGGGTTTGCTAAGGAGAGGGGAGCATGGTAATAGAATAGGATGGGTTCCAACTGGGTTTAGCATATAGGAGGCACCCTCCTGTTCTCAGTTCATTACAAAAACACCCCCTCTCTTAGCTAGACTTCACACCAGCTTCCCAAAAACTGCTTTTTAGCCATGAAAACTTTCCAGTTTTCTACATAATTTGCACAGAGACCCTCAAATGTCACATGATTGATTTTAACTGGGAAAATGGTACACTATGACTACTCTAAGGCCGAAAATACCCCTGAATTGATGCCCTTAAAGCATCAAAATGCAGAGTTATCACCGACCCCCAGCAAGTTGAGCCCACCTAGTCTGGTAGCAGTCAACCCGCCAGCCCACCACGAAGGAACGAAGGACCTCCTAGCCAAAGGGAGGAAGAGCCGACGCGGTCCGAAGATAGCCGCCAACCTTCTGAGCAACATCATCGCCACTAGAGGGAGAACCCCCGGAATGAGGACGGACACCTCGATCGTTATAGCGCCCACATAAGGGCCAAGGGCTGACGTCATGCCTCTCCTATGCCGGTCTTAGACCTCCGTGACGTCCTGAATGATCACCACGCCAAACGAGAGGCATGCGGTACCGTCTCGGAGCATTTCGGAGTTCATGCGGATCCCCACCATGCCCGCGAAGATAAAGATGGGTGGCAAGCCCCACCCGACCCTCGAATTGCTGAGTTGCGAGCCGAACTCGGAGCCATCAAGGACGAGCTTCGCCAAGCCTAAGAAAGCCGATCTGACGCCTCGGCCAACTAAAGTAATCCGACAGGAAGAATGGATGCCTTCACCCCGGATATCATCTCCAAGCCTCTCCCCCAGCACTTTAAGGCCCCTACAGTGGAAATGTACGATGGGACCTCAGACCCTGACGATCACCTGGAAAGCTTCAAAGCGCTCATGATACTTTATGGGTATTCTAACGCCTTGATGTATTGAACTTTCCAGGCCCCCTTCAGAGGATCCGTCCGTTGTTGGTTCTCCGGTCTCCCACCCCGGTCAATTAGTTCGTGGGAGTAGTTCACCAATTTATTCATCGCTCGTTTCATCAGATGTAGACGATGCCAGAAGAGAGTCATCTTGTTGATGTCTATCAAGCAAAAATAGGGAGAGAGTCTACGGTCCTACATCAACCGCTTCAAAAAGGAAGAGCTCGAGGTCCGTGACCTCGACCCCATGGTCTCTATGCACGCAGGCATTAATGGACTCTGTGTCGGCTCGGCCCCAAAGTGCTCGATTGCCAAGACCCCGCCAAAGACGAAGCTAGATTTCCTCAATAAGGCCCAAAAGTATATTGCGGCTGAAGAGACTTCATCTGGGGACCACCAGGAAAGAGAAGTTGAGTGCCACAATGGGCCCCCTGAGAAGAAGAGGAAGGGCGGAGACAACCACCACCACCACAACAACAACAACAAGGACCAAAAGAAGCCACCAGCCTCAGCCCTAAATTAGAACCAATACATGCCACTCAATTCCACCCAGATGCAGATCAGGGAATAGAAGTTCATGAAGTGGCCCGAGAAGATGAAGAGGAACCCCAAGAGGGGAAATCCCAAAAAATATTGCCAGTACCACCACGGCACCGGCCACGACATCGAAGATTGCTATGACCTAAAGAATGAGATAGAGTCCCTCATCCAACGAGGGCACCTTAAATAGTTTGTGGGTAACGGGCCCGGTGCTACATCCTCCTAGCAGCAACAACAACACCAGCAGATACCCGTCGTCATCGACCTCATTGCCGGAGGCATGACCTTGGGTGGAGCCTCGACCTCGGCCCGCAAGGCCTATGCCAGGTAGTTAAACATCCACGAGCCTGCCTCTAAAAAGCCCAAGCAATAGGAAACCTTCTCCTTCACGGACGAGGACTTGAAGGGGGTCGTAGTCCCCCATGATGACACCTTGGTGATCTTGGTCGTCATCGCAAACTTTGTAGTTAAGAGGATCCTCGTTGACACGGGCTCCTCGGCTGACATCCTCTTCTATGAAGCCTTTCAAAAGATGAAGATCGCACCTAAGCACCTCTAGCCAATCAACATCTCATTGGTCAGCTTCTCTGGTAACATGGTTAGACCGAAGGGAAAAATTACCCTACCAATTACGGTAGGGACCAAGCCCCAACAGGTGACGAGGATGAATGAGTTCTTGGTCGTGAGGATCGGCTCGCCCTACAATGCAATCATGGGGAGACCGACCCTTCACACACTAAGGGTGGCCACCTCCTCGTATCACCTCGCCCTCAAGTTCCCCACCGAGCATGACGTCGGAGTTGTTCGAGGAGACCAACAAGCAGCCCAATAGTGCTATGTGGCAACACTAAAGGGCAAAAACAAGGAAGCACTGCCAGTAGAGGGCTTCGACCTCAAGGAGGAACCAGTAAGCCGAGGACCTCGTCTCAATTCCCTTAGATGAGGCCGAGCCTAAGAAGACAGACCGCGTCGGTTCCAACCTTCCCCCAGAGAGTCTATCCGAACTGGTAAGTTTCCTCAAAACTAACGCCGACGTCTTTTCTTGGTCCGCCGCTGACATGCCCGGAATTGACCCCTCGATCATCACTTATAGGTTGAGCGTGGACCCGAGCTCTAGGCCAATTCAACAAAAGAAGAGGAATTTTGCACCGGAGCATTGGAAGACCATAAGAGAGGAAGTTGGTAAGCTACTCAATGCCGACTTCATTCGAGAGGTATACTACCCTAACTGGTTATCAAACGTGGTTTTGGTAAAGAAAGCTAATGGGAAATGGCGGGTCTATATTGACTTCACAGACCTTAATCGAGCATGCCCTAAGTATAGTTTTCCTTTGCCGATGATAGATTACCTCATCGACGCCACTGCAGGGTACAAGCTATTTAGCTTCATGGATGCCTTCTCCGGATACAACCAAATAAAGATGTACCCAGAGGACGAGGAGAAGAGCTCGTTCATCACCGAGCACAACACTTACTACTACAAAGTGATGCCCTTCGGCCTCAAGAATGTAGAGGCCACCTACCAATGCCTCGTCAACAAGATGTTTAAAACTCAAATGGGGAGGAATGTCGAAGCCTATGTGGATGATATGGTGGTAAAGAGCCTAAAAGTCGAGATGCACACCTTGGACTTGACCGAGACCTTCAACACCTTGTGGAAGTTCAACATGAAACTCAATCCCAGCAAGTGTGCCTTCGGCGTCACTTCAGGAAAATTCTTGGGCTTCGTTATTACTCAAAGAGGCATCGAGGCCAACCTTAACAAGATACAAGCCATACTGGACATGGCACCCCCTCGGTCAGTGAAAGAGACTCAGAGACTCACCGACCGAATAGTTGCTCTCAACCACTTCATGTCAAATTTGGATGACCGTTGCCTTCCTTTCTTCCATGCCATAAAAAAGTTGAAGGAATTTCAGGGGACAGAAGAATTCCAGTGAGCCTTTGACGAGATAAAGGCCTACCTCACCTCACCTCCCCTCCTCGCTTGGTCAGCCCTAGGAGAGACCCTCTATCTATACCTATCGGCCGGGGACGAGGCAGTCAGCTCAGTGCTGATAAAAGAAGACAGAACACAGAAGCCGATATACTACATCAGCAAGGTCCTCTACGATGCCGAAACCAAATATCCCGAAGTGGAGAAATTGGCCTACGCCCTTGTGGTATCGGCTAGAAAGCTCAGGCCGTATTTTTAAACTCATGTTATAACGGTCATGACGAACCAGCCCCTTAGGGCTGTCCTCACCAAACCCGAGACCTCGGAGCGCCTGACTAAATGGGCCATCGAGCTGTCTAAATTTGACATACAGTACCAGCCAAGGCCCACCATCAAAGCACAAGCCCTAGAAGACTTTGTAGTAGAATGCACCTTCAGTCGAGCCCACGGTCGAGCCCCCGAAGATGCTGAAGGGGATCGCCCAGTCAAGGGAACTCACCCCAAGTGGACACTCTTTGTGGACGGTTCATCCAATGCCAAAGGAAGCAAAGCAGACTTCATCCTTCTCACCCTAGACAACGTAGTCATAGAATATGCGCTAAGGTTCAACTTCCCTGCATCCAATATCGAAGCCGAGTACGAGGCCCTCCTCACTAGTTTGCAGCTTACCAGGGACCTCAGCCCCTTACATGTCGAAGCCTTCAGCGGTTTGGAACTGGTGGTGAATCAAGTCGACCCGAGTACAAGGCCAGAGAGCAAAGCATGTCCAAGTATCTTGCCAAAGTCCAAGAATTGGCCCTCCACTTCCAACGCTTCTCCCTGTAGCAAGTCCCACAACCCGAGAATGCAAGAGCCGATGCCCTTTGTAAATTGGCAAGCACCTCGGATGCAGCCCTTAGCCACACTATCCACGTAGAAAAACTACCATGGCCCTACATAGAAGAAGCCCAAGTACTCTCAATAGAGGCCGAACCATCATGGATGGACCCCACCATCGACTTCCTATTAACAGAACAACTACCCGACAACAAGAACGAAGCTAGGAGACTCCGACGTCAGGCAACCCACTAGACCCTACTGGAGGGAAAATTGTACAGAAGATCCTTCACCTTGTCTTACCTCCAATGCCTCCGTCAGGAGGAGGGCGAGTATGTGCTCCGAGAAATTCACGAAGGCATCTGCGGTAACCACCTCGGCGGCCGAGCCCTAGCCCAAAAAACACTAAGGCAATGGTACTTTTGGCCGACTTTTCACAAATATGCAGCTGAGCTGGTACGGAAGTGTGACCAATGCCAAAGGAATGCCAACTTATTCCATCAGCCAGCCACCACCCTCTCGGCTCTCAGCAGCCCCTGTCCCTTTGCCAAATGGGGGATGGACCTCCTTTGTCCCTTTCCTCAGGCAACAGGGGGCAGGAAATACCTCATCGTCACTGTGGACTATTTCACAAAGTGGGTAGAAGCCGAACCCCTGGCTACCATCACAGCCCAAGCAATTCAGAGCTTCTTTTGGAAGAATGTTATTTGTCGCTTTGGACTCCCCCACATGCTAGTCACTGACAACGGGAAACAATTTGACAATGCCAAATTCTGAGAGTGGTGTGCCTCCCTCGGCATCAAGCAACAATACACCTCGATGGGCTACCCCCAGACAAATGGCCTAGTCGAGGTCACCAACAGAACAATCTTGGATGGACTGAAGACCAGACTAGACCGAGACAAAGGCTTATGGGCTGATGAGCTAAACAATGTCCTCTGGGCATACTGAACCACACCTCGAACGGCCACGGGAGAGACCCCATTCGGCCTGACCTACGGTGCATAAGCAGTTATCCCAACAGAGATCGGCCAGCCGATGCTCCGAACTTAAGCGTACAGCGAAGCCGAGAACAGTGAAGCACTTAGAACAAACTTAGACCTGCTGAAAGAAGCTTGGGAGCAAGCACAAATCAGGGTGGTTGTCTACCAACAACGAGTGGCCTACTACCACAACTCAAAAGTGAAAGAAAAATGCTACCAAGAGGGAGACCTCATCCTCAGGAAGGTTATGGTCTCTGAACCCGACGTAGGAAAGCTGGGTCCCAACTGGGAAGGCCCCTACAGGATCAAGCAAGTCGTCAGTCCTGACACCTTTCATTTGGAACATTTAGATGGAAGATGTTGGACAGTTTTTGTATGCCCTTAGCTTCAATCAGTTTTGATGTACTTTTGATATTTAATGTAAATAAATGAAGTACATGTTTGATTCATGTTGT